>PVIU01019987.1:0-35025 GCA_004026605.1 Ondatra zibethicus
GGAAGCCAGGGGCGGAGATAGAGGTGGGAGAAATTTCATCCGATGGATGGAGATAGAGACAGAGACCCACATTCACATCAGAGCAATGGATTGAGCCCCCAAGGTGCAGGTGAAGAGCAGAAGGTGGGAGAAGATGAGTTAGGAAGTTAGGACCGTGAGGGGCTGGTCCACCTACTGAGACAGTGTGCCTGAACTAATGAGAGCACACCAATCCTCCTGGACTGGGACTGAATGAGCATATGATCAAACCAGACTCTCTGAATGTGGCGGCGAAAGTTGGCAGATGGAGAACCCACAAACAATGACACCAGGACCCATCTCTTCTGCATATATTAACTTTTTGAGAACCGAGTCTTTTTGAATGCACTCCTTCCTAGGCCAGGAGGGATGGGGGTGGGCCTTGGACTTCTAACAGGGCAGGGCACCATGCCCTCTTTCAAGGAAGAAGGGGGAGGGAGGAGGGGTGGGTGGTAGTGGGAGGGGACCGGGAGAAGGGGAAGAAAGGAAAAAAATTTATTTCTTTAATTAAGTTCTTGAATGGAAAAAATAAAACAAAACAATGTAAAAAAATAAAAAAAAAGAAAATATCTTCAAAGGCAATTCTAGTTAAGCATCTTCTTAGCCTCCTTCTGTAGTATTAGGAAAGCCTAATACACTAGAACACTCTATGTTTAATGGTACCTCACTTAAATCCCCTTTTGCATTTTTTATTGCCTAATTCTTATTAATGCATCCCATACACTACCACAACAAATGTGCTCCAACATGCACCCCATTGTACTCACCCTTAACTTCTTCATAGGTAGCACCTATGCTAACCAATGGTAAAATGTTGGCAAATAAAATGTTATAATGGATGTGACTGAACTTTAATAAGTTTTGAGAATTGTAACACTGTTAGAGTTAATGCTGTTCAGTATTCATAAATGCCAAGATAAAGCAGACAGAATATGTTGAAGCACCTACCTAGTACTGTGTCTTAACAGATATATGTGCATGTACCCTGAAAAATTGCTAGTTCCCCTAACAGAGTTCCTTTACATTACTATTCATATTTTGAAAGAATTTGTCTTATCATTTAGAATAGTAAAATCAAATGACAAATGCACTTTTTCCTTCCTTGGAATTTAAAGAAGTCTAGTGCAATGTATGATGCTTTGCTTTTTGTCTTTGTTGCCACCATAAATTTTACTAAACTGTAGTCAAAGTTGCATATGGGACACACCAAGATTAGTGGTGTTCTCTTTGATCAGGTCTTCTTAAAATATATATTCACTTTTTATTTTGTTTTGAATAAAACTTTATAAATAAGTCTACCTTCTTTGTGAAGGCTTTGCTGATTTTGACAATTGGTGTATGAGCTATTAATAAATAATGTTTTTGTCTCCTTGCTTTGGCAGGAAGCAAAGTAGACAATATTATATTTCTCATTCAAAATTCACATTAATTTAGAGATAATAATTTCAAAAATGTGCATGTATATTATATATAGAGATGTAGTATAAATATATGTACCTTATGAAATACCCCTCTAGGTAAGGAAAGAGTGATAAGTATGATGAATAAATATAGAACAGAATGAGCTACAAGTGACAGAATAATTTTCAAATACCCTTTGCTTGGTGCCGGTGATGAAGTAGAAATATTAAAGAAAGTTAGAAAGATCTAGACAGTAACTGAGAAAGAATATGATAGTACAAAAAAAGTTAAATTCCTGAAAGTAGACAGAACAAATACTTGGAATGTTAATGTGGAAGATATTACAAAAGACTGGGAACAATTGAAATAACAACAAAAAGGTTGAAATTAAATTGAAGAAGTAACTTTCAAATCAGTTATTTTGTAGGCTGTGTAAGGGTTAGTTAGTTAGTTAGTTAGTTAGTTAGTTAGTTAGTTAGTTAGTTAGTTAGTTAGATTTACGGCTAGTTCTGAATGGACTTATAATCCAAATGTAGATCAGACCGACAATATCCTACCTACATTTTAAAAGGATCATTGAAGGAGTTTTGTGTAAATAGCTATTGGCAGAGAGTATGAGAGAAAAATTAGAGAAACTGGGTTTGAATTCCAATGAGAGATGACATTAGCTTGCTCTATGTTCTCAGTGAGGGGTAAGAGGTATCCTGTTGGCAGAGGCTTCTCCTTTCTTCCCAGCTGCTCAAGCCTGAAATAAACACACAAAAACTATATTATTTGCAATACTGTTCGGCCAAAAACTTAAGCATCTTTCTACCTAACTCTTATAAATTTAATTAACCCATTTCTATTAATGTGTGTATCACCATGTGGCTGTTGCTTTCCAGGCAAAGTTTTGGCATCTGTCTCCTCAATCAGCCACTTGGCTTCTCTCCAACTCTGACTACTTTTTCCCAGCATTCAGTTTAGTTTTCTCACCTAGGTCTATTTTGCTCTATCACAGGCCAAAGAAATTTCTTTATTCATGACCAATAAAAGCAACACATATACAGAAGGACTTCCCACATCAGTATTTCCAATTTGGGATTTATGAGATAGTGGGACAAAAGTATATTCTGTCGCCTCATATATATGGTATGAGAGAATGTGAAGAGTTGGGAGAGCAAAAGGAGCCTGACCTGTACAAATGAAAAGATGGACTTTTGCCTTCACTTCGATGAGTCAGTAGTCAGGAAACAGAGTTTTTCTAGTGAAAGTGAAAAATGAATCACATTTGGAATAGACATGCACTGTCTTAGACACTCTAGATTTTCCTCTTTTCCAAGGCAAGGAAGAGTAATGAGCACTCAGCAATGTCATTTCTGGGCATGAAAAGCTTGAAACTAACAGAAGTCCACTTGATGACAGCAGTGAGGGAAAAAAACTGGATTTAAGGAAAGCTTTTTGCTGGAATTGTATACTTGACAGTTGCCAGCATAAACTGGCATTACATGGTATGCAAAGCTGTATGACTGAATGAGATCATTTAGGGCATAAATGTAAACAAAAAGAGAAATGTTCATGACCTCATCCATTTTATTTTGATGGCTATGTTGAAGTTTATACTAATTAAGAGATTTTTCTCAAGTTAAGCTAGTGATCTCCAGGGCCAGAATTCAAAATTCTGTCTCCTTAATCTCTTCCAAAAATTTGACTTCTGCCTCAAGTTTAAAAATAAATATGTTTCATACGAAGACACATATTCATTCACACAAAAACATAATTAAATACTGGAGTATGTGTATGCCTCTGAAAATGTTTAAGTTTGTAAATTCTAAAGGTATCCTTCATCAATGCTGAGAAATCAAGTGTCTTTGTTCAAGGCCAGGGCTGTGACCCAGGATAGCAGCTGCCTTTATGTAATGGAGTTTTTAACCCTTACCAATTTCTCAGTCCCTGTCTCTTGTGTCTCCTGTGCATGGTAACTGTCAGGAGCCATGCTTCTTTAAACCCCACTCTCTCTTTCAAAACTACCTTGTACAGATCATTGGAAAGATCTTGCTTAAGAGAAGAAAGATGGAGCTGCAGCCCTTCTGCATACTAATCAGACATGCCTGGAGAGTTGGGAGCTAGAACCCTGTAGATTGTATCTATCACCTGAATAAGTTCCAACACATGATATTTAAGGAAAAAGAAAAAATTGCATAAGAAAAAAAAAAAGAAAGACTTAAAAATGTGTCCTGGTTAGTTTAGGACACATGTTTTCCAATGTCTTAGTTGAGGTTTCTATTGTTATGAAGAGACACCATGACCACATCAACTCTTATAAAGGAAAAACATTTAATTAGGGTGACTTACATTTTCCGAGTAAGAGTAAATAATTATTGAATATTAAATTATTATTGAATGCTAAGTACTCAGTACTAAAAAGCATATATATGAACAACACAAAATAGTCATTATAGATTGCATGAATACACACATACATATGTCTATGTATGTTTTTATGAATATATATTCACAAACAAGAATGTTCAGGTGTTTATATATTCATAAACACATATGTACAGATGTTTATATATACATACACACAAATGTAAAGAGAGATATAGGGAGAGAGATTTAAATAAAAGAAATGGTATTTGTAAGGGAAGGAAATATGGAAATTCAACATACTTACCTGGCTGACACAGAAATGTCTTTAGTAAAGGAGGAGGGGAAGGAAGACAGACAATGTCAAACTCTAGTCTCCAAACACATTTAAACACACGTGTTTAATTATATGTGTGCTGTGCAATAAAAAGTGGTTAATGAATGAATACAAAGACTTCAATGAAAAGAGCAAATTGTTTATGAAGTAAGAAGTCACTAAATGGTTGGAAAGAAAGTGAAATAGAAAAAATTCAAAGATAAAGGTGACTTTAATCTCAGTGAAATGGGAAGCCCCATCCTTCTGATAATAAGAAGGTGATAAAATGATTGGCTATCATATGGAGTTTCAAGGTATCAGGAAAGCCACTGTGAAAGTGATAGGAAATCCACAGGAAACAGACAAATGGTGTCTGAGATGGCATCTGAATTGGGAATAAAGGACGACAGCACAATGGATTTAAACAATAGTTTCACCCATATTCGTATTTGTAGTACTATCAGTACAAAAAAATTATAGAATAACAGTTGAAAATAGTCTTCATACTTCGATAGATGATGTGAGTTCAGTATAAATATATGTCAGATATCCATCATTTGTTGAGTAATTTACTATGTGCTACCTTTTAATCCAAACACTTCTCAGTAAATAACTCACTTCATTCTTTTAAAAATTTAATGAGATAATCTCTATTATCATTCCCAACTGAGCTATAGGCCTTTCCTGCTACATTATGTCAAAATGGGGCTGTGAATAATAACAAAATCTGAATTTTAAAATAATAAACTACAATTTTGTTGGAAGAAAGTCCCAAGAGAACAACACACAGGTGGTGGTTACAGCTTACTGCTCTTACTCAGATACACAGTGAAAGAAATATTAAGCTAATGATAATAATTATGCATTTTGACCAAGAAAGCAAGCAGAGGGAGCTTAAAGTTGCAGACACCAAGGTTACAGCACATATAACTCAATTCTTTTAAAACTTTACAAGATTAAGGGAACATATCTGATACTCACCACCTGGATAACAGAACTGTCTTGACAAGATCCCACCCATCAAAGGCTACAATTATGAAAATGCAAAGAATTTTGAAAAGAAGGTTTATTGTCTGAACTGACCATTGCACTGAAGGTACTCTCTGACCAAAAGCAAACACAGGTAAGTCATTTCCAGGTTCTGCAGCTGAGGCACATAGAGAACACTACAGCTGTGATAGCAGCGTCCAGATTATATCTCAAGCTGGCAGCAAAACTGGGCAGTAAGCATCGACACAGTGCTGGCTTTTCAGGAATGAAAAATGCAAAGTTGTGGAGTCAAGGAAATTTGAGCTTGTGTTTCAGAAAGCTTCTGTAGCTAAGCAGTGCGGTGAGGTTGCAGTGTCTGTAAGAGCTGTTGAGAGACCATTGTATGAAGCTGGAAAGGGAAAGCCCAAGTTGCAATGAAGAGCTCAGGATGTTAGAGATGCCAGGACATTGAGATTCCCAGCAAGTACAGTGACACAGAATGAGGATGATCCAAGAGGGAAGCTACATGTGCTGTAGGCATCAGAATTGGATTTTGGCACTTACATGGTATCACAAGCTCTGGAGTGGATTTAAACCATGATGTTTTAAGACATACATATTGGAAAGATGGCTTAAGCTTCTCTACTTTTCTGAATAATCTTATATATTTGCTTTCAAAGCACTGAATTTTATCTTTCCAAAATAATGTGAACTGGTCCATGTTCTATAAATTTGATGAGCAAATGAATACTCACCATATTTTGAAGGCTTAAGGATAGACTGAATTATTGTATGAATTATGGTATCATATATGTCATTTTCTTTCTTCCTTTTTGTAGTTTTGTTAAGCTGCTTAACCATTACCTATAAGCTATTTATATGAAAATAAATATTTACATATGCAAACCTTATTTAGACTATACCATGTTACTATGCTCAGCAAATCTACAAAAGCTATTCCATCACAGGACCAAATTTCATAAGAGGAGAAACAGTCTCACATGAAGTTTAAATTTATAACTGGTACATGCCATGGATAGTGAAGACCCAGAGCACAAAATAAACAAACAAACAAGCAAACAAACAAAAAGCTCTTGGCCTCTGAATTGCCCATGTAGAGTTTTGATTTGTTGGTTGTGTTTTGTTTACTTATTTTCTCTAGTCGGGTTTAAACTCAGGACCCTGAAAACATTGTCAAGATTGCACCATTGAGGTACTTTCAATATTTTCTTTTTCTTTTTTCCTTTTATTTAAAGACCAGAACTCTCTCTGTGTTACCCAGGCTGACCCTGAACTTATAGATCCTCCCACTTCAACTAATGTCTATGTAGTTGGAATTCTAATATAGTATATATTCCTTTTACTAATAGGAGAGTCTCACATGAGTTGCCAATAATAACTAATAAGTGTGCTTTAGTTCAGCTCTGATATTATAAATTATATTTATTTTATAAAGAGTGCTGATGTTTTTATATGTTATTTTGATAATGATACTACTTTTAATGAAAGTTTTCAAGCACACACATAGTAAAAGAAGATTATATCTAAAAGTAGTTTAAGAAAACCAGAAAATCACCTGAAGAGGGATAAGTGCTCACAGCAACTATTTCACAGGAATTTTGATAGAAATTAAGAATCAGAGGATGGAAAATGCATTGTGAAAAGCAGCCTACCAGATGTGACAATGTTGCAAATCTGAACACACAGCAGTTAAAGATACCTAACCAAGATTTGGTCCCCAACTTTCCATTATAAGTAAAGGAAGTGTCTATAACACCCTATCCCTTCCTGTGGAGATAATGACTGTTAATGGTTACTTAAGGGGAGGGTATCATTTTCTCTAATAGTAAAGCCACTGTGGGACTAGGTAGGAAGGAGAGGATAGAAAAAAGTAGTATTTATTTTGTTTACTGTCTAAAACAAGGACACATGTTTCTCTTTTCCTTGGTGACTAGAGTACTCTGGCATGAACAGGTACAATAAATATTACCATTGTCCATAAGAAAAGCAAATTCATCTAAATTACAAATTCAAGCTATGGAAAAAGGAGTTTCTTGAAACAATATTGTGGACTTTTATTTCAGAACATAACTTATTTGAGATTATTGATTTTTACTATTTTACAGAGGTTAATCACAATCACAATTCATAGGTTTAAGAAAACCAAATACCATTTACATTAATGTATATTAAATTTATTGGCAAGAAGTATGAACTTCCCTTTTCTAAAACATCTAGAGCTCATCTAAATTGTTACATTGTTAAGTCACTTATACAGACTAATCAATAACATTCAGATAACAGATTATGCAATATCCTCCTTATTCCCTAACTCTGTGCATCACATCACCTAACAGAAATCAGAAATCTTTTTTGTTTTGTTTTGTTTGTTTGTTTTTTGTGATTGTCCAACTTAGAGAAAAGCAATCTGTTTGACTAGTTTCAGAGGATAAAGATAACTTGGGAAGGTCTAGTCAGGGGAAGGAAGTAAAATGGGTGGCTCATGGTCTAAGAATAAAGACCCTAAAGTAAAGCAAGCACCCAAACAAAGAACACAAAACAAAAAAGCAATACTCCTCTTGGTCCCTTGAATTGCCTGTGGTGGAATTTCAAATCATTTTCTATTTTGGTTCCTTCTGTTCTCTGTTTTAGATTGAACTCAGGATCTTCTATGCACTGGGTAATTCTCTAACCTAGAGCTATATCCTCAGCCTGCTTTTTACTCTTTACTTTGAGACAGTCGCACTTTATAGTCCAGGCTAATCTTGAACGCACTCTCCAGCACAGTCTGGCTCTCAACACACTGTACTCCAGTTTGAACTTTTTGTACAATTGGAAATATGAGTCTG
This sequence comes from Ondatra zibethicus, assembly GCA_004026605.1. Taxonomy (NCBI): domain Eukaryota; kingdom Metazoa; phylum Chordata; class Mammalia; order Rodentia; family Cricetidae; genus Ondatra; species Ondatra zibethicus. Next base: position 7,903 of record PVIU01019987.1, read on the forward strand.
AGCAGGTAAGCCAGGGAAAAAAGATGGAACCTAAAAAATCTTGGTTTTCTCTACCAAACAGAGTGCAAACTCTTTAATATATTGATTTCTTTGCTACCAATCGTTATCTTCCACAAGTTTGATCTAATATTGAGACTTGGTGGAATTTTGTCAATGGACTATTTAATCCACTCTAAAGAGCACTAGTATTTATGCTTTATTCACTCATATCAAACAATAAGGTAGACACTGTTTGAATTTGGTTAAATAACACTTTGGTTTTTCAAAACAGCTTCAACTCTCTTTCTGAATTGCATTTTCCTTTGAAGCAAATCTGTGCTCTGAAAGCTACATAGCTTGATTTTAAATTCCCCCAAATTAATGTATTAATAAGAGAAGCAGTAACTTTAATATGATTTTATATTATGAAAATCCTTACCAAAACTATTATTAAAACCATACAACAAAAGAGGATTTTGAAAATAAAATCAATTAACTAATTACCAAACAATAGACCAATGATACTTTTATAGTTTGTTATGCTTCAGTGTTTGAACATAAACATGCACAATATTGGAAGGTTTACTGTTCTGCTGCCTCAAATAATATTAAAATATGAGATTTGAATCATTTATGATATTCTCCATGGTTTTATTGCTATTCTAAAATGTCAAAAGGCTTTAAATAATATCTTAGATATGGAAATATATTGTTCTTTGTGCATTTTAGCTGATTGAAATTTTGGTTTTAGAAAACTTATTGTTTGGGGACAATTTTCAAAGTCCTCTATTGTGACATTGATTTTCAAAAACTTTGTATCAAATTCCATTAACACTAGTTAATGTTGGAAGGTACACTTTTATCCCAAGCTCATTAGCTTTGCGTATTACTTTGGTTAATTTAATAGGATTTAAATGTACCTTGTTATTGTTTTAATGTGAATGTATTTGATTACTGTATAGCTTCTTCAGGCTAACAGATGTTGACTTTCCACCTGGAATTTTTTTCCATATTCTTTTATTTTTTTCCATTCAAAAAAAATTTTACATTTCCTCCCCTTCTCCAAATCCCTTCCCGTTCTCCCCCCCACCCCTCCTACCTCCCCCTGCTTCCTTAAAAGAGGGCATGGTGCCCTGCCCTGTGGGAAGTCCAAGGCCCTCCCCCCTCCATCCAGGCCGAGGATGGTGGTGTGCCTCCAAAAACACTACGTTCACAAAAAGATAATACATGCCGAGGAGATAGGTCCTAGTGTCATTGTTGATGGCTTCTCAGTCTGCCCCCATTGGCAGCCACATTCAGAGAGTCTGGTTTGATCATATGCTCGTTCAGTCCCAGTCCAGCTGGATTTGGTGAGCTCCCATTAGTTCAGGCACACAGTCTCAGTGGGTAGACCAGCCCCTCATGGTCCTAACTTCCTTGCTCATCTTCTCACACCTTCTGCCCTTCTACTGGACCTTGGGAGTTCAGTCCATTGCTCTGATGTGAATGTGGGTCTCTGTCTCTATCTCCATCCATCGGACAAAATATCTATGGTGGTGATCAAGATAATCATCAATGTGACACTGGGACAAGGTTAGTTTTGGCACCCTCTCCTCTGCTGCCAAAGTACCTAGCTGGGGACATCCTCGTGGACACCTGGGATCCCCTCCAGAGCCAAGTATCTTGCCAGTCCTAAAATGACTCCCTTAATCTGATTCCCTTCTCCAATATCCACCTTTCCTCCATCTCAACCCTCCCACTACACCAAGCTCTCCCCAGTCCTTCCCTTCTACTTTCTCCTTCCCTCTCTCCCCTTCCCCCACCCCCACATCTATCCCTGCCCCCGTGCTTCCAACTTTTGCCTGGGGATCTTGTTTGCTTCCAATTTCCAGGAGGATCTGTATATGCTTTCTTTGGGTTCACCTTGCTATTCCGTTTCTCTGGGTTTGTGAGCTATAAGTTTAGTGTCCTTTGTTTTATGGCTAGGGTCCACTAATGAGTGAGTACATACCATAATCATCTTTCTGGGTTTGGGTTACCTCACTCACGATAGCGTTTTCTATTTCCATCCATTTGCATGCAAAATTCAAGATTTCATTTTTTTTTTACTGCTGAGTATTATTCTAATATGTGTATTTTCCAAACATTCATGATCCATTCTTCCATTGAGGGGCACCTAGGATGTTTCCAAGTTCTAGCTATACAAATAATGCTGCTATGAACATAGTTGCACTAATGCTTTTGAAGTATGATTGGACTTCTCTTGGGTATATTCCCAAGAGTGGTATTGGTGGATCCTGAGGTAGGTTGATTCCCGATTTCCTGAGAAACTGCCACCTTGATTTCCAAAGAGGTTGCACAAGTTTGCATTCCCACCAGCAATGGATGAGAGTTCCCCTTACTCCACATCCTCTCCAGCATAGGGAATCGTTGGTGTTTTTGATTTTGGCCATTCTGACAGGTGTAAGATGGTATCTCAACGTTGTTTTGATTTGCATTTCCCTGATAGCTAAGGAAGTTGACCATGACCTTAAATATCTTTTGGCCATTCAAACTTTTTCTGTTGAGAATTCTCTATTCAGATCCATATCTCATTTTTTAATTGGGGTATTTAGCATTTTAATGTCTAGTTTCTTAAGTTCTTTGTATATTTTGGAGATCAGACCTTTGTCTGATGTGGGGGTCAATGAAGATCTTCTCCCATTCAGTAGGATGCCTTTTTGTCTTGATAACTGTGTCTTTTGCTTTACAGAAGTTTCTCAGTTTCAGGAGGTCCCATTTGTTCATTGTTTCTCTTATTGTCTTTGCCATTGGGGTTTTACACAAGAAGTCGTCTCCGGTGCCCATGTATTGCAGGCTACTTCCCACTTTCTCTTCTATCAGGTTCATTGTGGTCGGATTTATGTTGAGATCTTTAATCCATTCGGACTTGAGTTTTATGCATGGTCATAGATAAGGGTCTAATTTCATTCTCATACAGGCTGACTTCCAGTTATGCCAGTACCATTTGTTAAAAATGCTTTCATTCATCCATTGTATAATTTTGCCAAATATGAGGTGTTGCTAGGTTTGAAGATTAATATCCGGGTCTTCGATTCGATTCCACTGATCAACACTTCTGTTTTTATGCCAATAGCAAGCTGTTTTCATTACTGTAGCTCTGTAATAGAGTTTGAATTCAGGGGTGGTAATGCCTCCTGAAGTTCCTTTATTGTATAGGATTGTTTTGGCTATCCTGGCCTTTTTGTTTTTCCATATAAAATTAGTTATTGTTCTCTCAAGGTCTATGAAGAATTTTGTTGGGATTTTGATGGGGATTGCATTGAATCTATAGATTGCCTTTGGTAGAATTGCCATTTTTACTATATTGATCCTACCAATTCAGGAGCATGGGAGATCCTTCCATATTCTGGTATCCTATTTGATTCCTTTCCTCAAGGCCTTAAAGTTCTTGTCAAATAGATCTTTTATTTCCTTGGTTAGTGTTACCCCAAGATACTTTATGCTATTTGTGGCTATCGTGAAAGGTGATGTTTCTCTGATTTCCCTCTCTGTTTCTTTATCCTTTGTGTATAGGAGGGCTACTGATTTTTTTGAGTTGATCTTGTATCCTGCCACTTCACTGAAGGTATTTATCAGCTGTAGAAGTTCTTTGGTAAAATTTTTTGGGTCACTTATGTATACTATCATATCTGCAAATAACAAAAGTTTGGCTTCTTCCTTTCCAATTCGAATCCCCCTGATCTCCTTATTTTGTCTTATAGCTTTTGTTAGGACTTCAAGCACTATATTAAAGAGATATGGTGAGATTTATATGATGTTAGCTGTCAGCTTGCTATATATTGCTTTTATTATATTTAGATATGAACCTTGTATCCCTAATCTCTCCAAGACCTTTATCATAAAGGGGTGTTGAATTTTGTCAAATCTTTTTCAGCATCTAATGAAAAGATCATATGGGTTTTTTTTCAGTTTATTTATATGATGGATTACATTGATAGATTTTCGTTTGTTGAACAAGCCCTGCATCTCTGGGATGAAGCCTACTTGATCATAATGGATGATTTTTTTAATGTATTCTTGTATTCAGTTTCTTTGTTAAGTTTCTGTCTGGTTGACTTTTCCATTGGTGAGAGAGGAGTGTTGAAATATCCTACTACTAGTGTGTGGGGTTTGATGTGTGCTTTGAGTTTTAGTAATGTTTTTTTTTCTTTTTACATATGTGGGTGCTTTTATATTAGGGGCATAGATATTCAAGATTGAGACTTCATCTTGATGAATCTTTCCTGTTATGCGTATAAAGTGTCCATCTCCATCTCTTCTGATTGATTTTAGTTTGAAGTCAATTTTGTTAGATATTAGTATAGCCACACTTGCTTGTTTCTTAAGGCCGTTTTATTGAAAAACCTTTTCCTAACCCTTTACTCTGAGATATTGTCTGTCTTTGTGGTTGAGGTGTGTTTCTTGTAAACAGCAGAATGTCAGATCCTGTTTTTGTATCCATTCTCTTAACCTGTGCCTTTTTATAGGTGAGTTAAGTCTGTTGATATTAAGCGTTATTAATGATCAGTGGTTGTTAACTCCGGTTATTTTCTTTTTGGTAGTAGGGTTTGTGTGTCTCCCTTCTTTGAGTTGAGCTGATGTAGTGTTGTTAGAGGTCTGTGTTATTATGGGTGTTGTTTGCTTCCTTTAGTTGTGGTTTACCTTCTAGTACTTTCTGTAAGGCTGGGTTTGTGGCTATATATTGCTTAATATTGTTTTTATCCTGAAATATCTTGTTTTCCCCATCGATGGTGAAAGAAAGCTTTGCTGGATATAGTCATCTGGGCTTGCATCCATGGTCTCTTAGTTTCTGCAGCACATCTACCCAAGACCTTCTGGCTTTCATGGTTTCCATAGAGAAGTCAGGTGTAATTCTTATAGGTTTACCCTTATATGTTACTTGACCTTTTTCCTTTGCGGCTCTTAATATTCTTTCTTTATTCTGTATGTTTTGCATTTTGATTATTATATGGTGAAGGGATGTGGTTTTTTTTTTTTTTTGATCCAGCCTATTTGGTATTCTGTAGGCTTCTTGAACCTTCGTAGGAATATCTTTCTTTAGTTTGGGAAAGTTTTCTTCAATAATTTTGTTGAATATATTTTCTTGGCCTTTGGAGTGGAATTTTTCTCCTTCTTCTACCCCTATTATTCTTAGGTTTGGTCTTTTCATGGTGTCCCAGATTTCCTGGATGTTTTGTGTTGCGAATTTGTTGGATTTGTTGTTTTCTTTGATCACTGAATTCATTTTCTCCAACACATCCAACACATTTCAATAGTCACAGCTAAGCAGTCACCATTCCTGCTTCTGTCTGTCATAGATGTGCTGTCTTATTTTTCATAACATCTACTATTAAATATACTAATCATGGAGTGTTAATTGGTAAAGTTGTATTACTCCTTTGTTGTTATATGATTTTATTTTTCCCTTAAGAGAATTCAGTTCTTATGCAGTAAATATGCCACTTTCATGTTCTCCTTGAAGACCCAAACAACTCAATGTAACAACTCACTGACCTACAGATAACAGAATTCTGTAAACTAAATACTTAAAACCCCTTGCTCATCACATCTATTATAGTATTGCTTTGCTCCCCATTTTAAAAGCCTCTAAATTATTCCATCTTTTAGGATTCACTAATTCTTGTTCACTCCAGTAATAAACTCAGATTGTCTATTCAATTTTGTGATATTTTCAAGCTTGTGTACTGCTGTGTTTATGTTTGTTATGCATCCTTTAACCAGTAGAAAGACACATGAACTTAAAAAGATGGAGATTAAGATATCTATGATGGTTTTGAGAAAATGTCATCACCTATTTTGACTTATAAGTATCAAAATAGCACCTCACTGGTCTCTTAGAAGCAATTCCATTTAGACATTTTGGGCACTGGGGCATGCATATCAAGGAAAAAAATAATCTGTCCCATCAAATAGTTTTAAATACGAATAAAATATAAATATTGAAATAATAGTAAAACTCGGGGTGACTTTTGTCTTCTGGATGACTAGGAGTAGTTAATGGAAACAGAAAAGTCAAACTATAAAGACAGGAGTCCCTAGAAATCATTAAAAGGAACAGCAGCAGTTGGTTACTAGAACACTCCAAAATTTAACAGAACACCAAAATAAAGGGGAGATTTACAGGACAATGCATATAATATGACTGATTATCTCAAGCTCCTCCCACTGTGACCTCTCCTCCACAGTGGATTATCTATAACCTAGAAGACGGAGCTAAATAAATACTTTCTCCTTAAGTTTTGTCAGAGTATTTTATTATAGAACCAGGAAAAGAAAGTAAGATAATATTTTGAAATGATAGTCTAACAGCTGAATTTCTAAGGAGAAACTAAGCTAATTTACATATAGTAATAATATAATAACATCTTCAACAAATAATATTCTAGTGTTACCTTATTGTAACTCTCTAGCATTAAATTTATTCCATAGGAACCATACTCTCTTCACTTAACAATTAAAAAGACATGGTGGACTATAAGGTCAAAGGAATATTTCATTTTCATGATGCTGTTTGATATTGAGACTGTCAGTCTTTCATCAGTCACTGTCTTGTTCTGTTCTTTTGAAGAAGCTGAATCATAAAACTATGTAATCACTGGGATCAAGAAATGTCCACTTTTTGCTCTAGATGTGGATCTGAGTTCTCAGAACTCACACAAATCTAAACTCTCACTGCTCTAGTTCATGGAGATTAGATTCTATTTTATGGGATCCACCAGTGGTGAACATATAGACAATGAACATAAATATATATAAACAAAAGAATTGATACAATTAAACAACTTTTAAATAATACCTTACTATTGAAATGTAAAGATAAATGAAATGAAAGAGCATCTAATAATGCCCCATGATAAAAAGAAGTAGTGATTGAAATAATAACAAAAAAAATCTCAAAATATTGACAGAGTTTAGTTATTTTTTTTTCATTTTCTTCGTTTGTAAATATACTTACCCCATTGGTAATATAGACTTTATCTATTTTTTCACAAGTGTCTCATTGTACAGCTTTGACTGGCCTGGGACTCACCATGTAGTCTGGCCTCCAAGTCACATCTGCCTCTGTTTCTCCCTCACAAATGCTTGAATTAAAGGCATGAGCCAACACTCCCAGCCCTTTCAGTTTTAAAAGGGAGCAAACTATGATATCATCTAAGGCAGGAAAAATAAAATCACATTCTGTTATATGTTTTTCCAGGAATGAAAAATTTTCAGGGATAATAATGTCTATTGAATTCCAGCTATCCATGGCAGGGGAACTCCACTCTGAATACAGAGGTCCTGACTTCAAAAACATTTCATAAGTTTTGGTTTATAAAATATGACCATCTCAGAAATCACAGTCATTTTATTATGTTACAGTTATAAGATGATTTCTTTTTTTAAAACAATTGCAAGTATATATCCTCAGTCAATGATCTTTTATTGTATCCACTACTCAGCTTTTTCAGTAGTATTACAGGTTTATATTATCATCCATATCCATACATCAACAGCTTTATTCTGTTTTGACTAAGGAGAAACCACATATCCTTCTCATTTTATTGATTAAATGTTAGGAAAGAAAATGCTGGTAGGATGAATGCAATAACTTATTTATAAGCATGTGGATCAGTTTTGGAATGTATTTAAGATTTGTGCTGGTCTAGCAAAGTGGTAGTAGTACGTTTTCATCCAAAAATTCATCACCTCACTGACCACCAAGAGTTATTAGCTTTGTAATAAAAGACAGGATTTCCCTCTTGTTGGGCATTCCTTATGTTCTCTTAGATATCTGGTGGCTACCACAAACATAAATATCACTGTTTTACCTTGCCATGCTGTTCACTGCATAGTTCATAAGCATCAAGACTGGATAGGACTATTGGATGCTTCCATAGACCTTCGGAAGGAGGCTTTCTGAACAGATCTGGCTTTAATAATCCATCATAAGTAATAAATTTAATACATTAAAGAATGAAAGATAATAATTATATAGCCATTTCAATAGAAACATGAATTTGACAAAATCAAGCATCCTTTCATGAATAACCTGTAAACAAGGATAAAAGAAATGTATCTCAGCCTAATATAGGTCACATATGAAATACTATTGTACTGATCAGTGAAAAAAATGCTTCTATTTATTCCAACTTCAAGAACAAGGCAAGGATATCTATAATCCTTTCATAGTGCTAAATATCCTAGCCAAAAAGATTGTGCAAGTAAAAAAATAAAAGTTATGCACATAATATTGGTTCTTTGTAGTTGACTGATATTTGTATAAAGGACTAAATACTCATGAACATCATCTAGAACTAATCAAGTAAGTAGAATTGTCATTAATGTAATCCACAAAATGGCCATCTTATTTCTTGATTTATTTCCAAAGAAAATAAAACCACTTGGGAAAGAAAATATCAACAATTCTTTGTTCACATGGATTGACTTAAGGCATTTAAAAAAGAAATGCAGAAAAATCTAGAGAACATGATGACGTGCAAAACAAGCCAAGGCAAAGACAGACTAATATCCAAAGATTTATAGGTAAATTCTAAAAATCTCAAACTTACAGAGTCTAAGTATGACATGATTGTTGCCATAATACATATATCAAGTTAGCTTGGTTGCAATAATTATTTCACAATATACAAATATGTTCAAAACATCATGCACACGGTCAAAATAATTCAGCATGGCTAGAAAATACAACTTGATACATACTACCAAAAATTTAGGAACCTATTTCTCTATTCCTGTACTTATACTTAGTTTTATTAGTATAATTGTAGATAGCACTTTAAAATTTTTAAGTGTGACTGTTGGTATGAGGATAAAATTATCAAATGTTTATATGCTTTTTTCCCTGTTTGATTTTTGCTAAACTAGTACAGGAAATTCAAGCTTTGTAAATATGGATATAAATGTAATATAATAAATATTTTTAAAAATCAATTAATAAATTTTTAAAATAAATAGCTATTCACTCTCATAATAAAATTAAAAATCTTTACTGTTACCAGTTAATATTAGAAAAGTCCTTTACTCTGATTTTATTTGTATATACTCACTAGCTAAAGAATCTATGAGTAATAAATAACAGCCTTGAGAAATAGAATTAATGAAGATAAGAAGAAACTGTGGAGACAATGACTTGGGTCTTCCAATTTTTAGTGTAAAACATATATACATCATCATTCTTTGGAATTGCAGCTTTTCAGATTCCTTTGAACTGTCTTGAACTTTGTGGTCAGGCATTTCAAGGTTTAGAACAGCTACCCAGGGAGCTCCTAGCTCTTATGGAGGATATGTTCTTAGAAATAATACTGCATTCACACTTCCCCATCTTGCAACTTGAAAAAATTTATTCATTTTATTGTATTTTGCATTTCTTTGTCATAAAAATTAATGATATTAACAAAAATCATTAGAGCTGCATTTCTGGGTGCAAGCTGGAGAATGATGAAGGTTTAGGTTTTGTAATCTGATAGTGTCTGTCACTGCTTGGGCTATAATTCTTTCTTCCAACCCTTTATCCCTCCTAGATCATCAATAAGCTTTTGTGACCTCTGTGGATGAAGCAGAAGCCCAAAGCATCATTTGTCAAATTGCTTTGTCTGCTACTACTGATAAATATGAGAATGGTTCTCTAGAGAGTTTCCAATAGAAGGACAACCCATCATACACTATTTTTTTAATCTGTTTGCCTTGCTTTACAGTTGTTTCTACTCCTGCTTTTTCCCATAACTTTAAGCTTCACATATGCAAGCTGTCTACATACACACATTAACAGGCATGCCAAACACATGCACTACACATATCCATCAAATTATTTGCTTACAAATTAAAATGTATTGTTATTATGTTTATTATTTGCAACTTACCAGCCTTTCCTTTTTTAGCAATTATTCAATAAAAGGCTAAAAATATGTGGTTTCCCTTAGTCAAAACAGAATAAAACTTATTGATTAATGTGTTTTTATGATAACATTGGCCTGTAATATTGCTGAAAGAAATGAGTGATAAAAACAATATTAAAGATCATTGTCTAAATATCTTTACCTACATTTTTAATGGAATTATTTTATAACTAAAGCATAATAAGAATGATTGTGATTTCTGAGATAGTCATACTTTATATATCAAAATTCATGAAATGTTTAAACCTTTGAATTCAGGATAGCCTTACCCATAATCAAGTATCCCTTGTGACTGACAAAATTGCAGTAAAAAATGACTATTATTTAAAATCACAGCTAGACATAGGCAGAGATCTACAGATCATGGGTATCTGAGCCCTAAGTGATGCATCAATAGCACAATTCCTGCTCATAAAGTTCAGGGAGCATCATAGAAGACAAGACAGAAAAATTTCAAGAGTGAGTAAACCCGGAAGTCTGTGGAGAGAATGTGTATCCTCACTACACAAGACTTGAATGACAATATTAATGGGCATTTCAAAATAAGAGTATAGAAATTACTTTGGCTTTCATCCCTAGAAAAAGAACTATGGGCAACTAATGATGGCTGAGAATAGTAATGATAATAATAATAATAACAAAAGCAACAATAACAACAAATATTTTTATTATTACTAAATAAAAACGAACTAATCAGAATAGTTTAAAACTAACAAGCAAAGAGAAGAAAAAGAGCCAAAGAATGTCATAAAAATCATATATAGGTGTAGAGATACACACGCTTGTATACTCAGAAACATCCTATAAACACAAAACCAGAAGCTGTAAGATATATGCAAATCTGTGAGTTTCAAAAAAGAAAGAAAGAAAAGAAAAATAAAGCAAGAATAACAAAAATCCCTCACAAAGCATTGTGAGTTAAGGAACCTCCAAAAATGCTTTTTGTGTTGGTCATCTATTGCTCATCATGGGACTTGGTCTTAACATTGGTTTGGACACTGAGTGAGACTCCATTGGAGAAAACAATTTTTTCATTGGTGAGTGGATAACTTTTTATTGTTGTTAAATAAATAAGCTGTATTTTGTTATTTCTGATAAAATTTCATTTGATAACAAGTCTCAAGAAAATTGAAGCTTTTGGGCTTGTTTCTTGATTTCATTTAGAACAATGGTTATAACTTGCTGATTTGTTTTAATGCAAAAATTATTTCTATGGGTAGTCTATTTACTGTTCATCATCAAACAAACTCTAACTTGACACATATCAGCATAGCATTTCCCTTATTTTGTGCATCTTCTGTGTATTTTTGCCTTGAGTAGCCTCTTTAAATTGCTACCTAATTTATTGTAGTTAATTAAACTTCAATGAAAATAGAATAGTTACAAGGTTTACAGATGTTTATTTCATTATTAAAGCTTAGATGGATGACCATTAAAATACGTTTCAAAAAACATAAATATTTTGATGAGTTTTAAAAATTGACAAAAAAGCATAGTGCCACTGCAATAATTAGAACCTAGGCTTAATATCTTTAATTGAACAGTAGGATCTCATAAATTCTCCATTTTCTGTTATGAACTTTGGTCAATATGAACTATAACCAATACTAAAGTTAGCTATCATCCTCTTCTATGAACAATTACTTGAGAAGCTGTATTAGCAGGTTTCCCTCCAAATTTGTGCATTTATATGATTGTTATCATATTTTTGAGTGTTTATAAATTGCAGATAGGTTTGGGGTTAAAGATAGCAACTTATGTCCACTCTCAGAGCTGGGAGGCTATCTGGCTCGGACCTGTACAGGCACCAAGCATACGACCAGTCTCTGTGAGTCCATATCTGCATCTGCCCTGCTGTTTAGAAGGCCTTGTTTCCTTAGCTCCATCATCTCTGGCTCTTTCAATCTTTCTGCCTTCCATTTGCAGAGTTCCCTGAATCCTAAAAGGAGGAATTTGATGGCAACATTCCATTATGAACTGAGTGTTAGCAGCGTCTCTGATGATGACTGAGCAAGTCACTGATTTATGAGTATAGCAGGATGTCATTAAGAGTCACTTTTTTGTAACATTCCTTTAGCAGAACAATAATCTTTGGTTTTCCTCCTACATCCCTAGCCTATCTGTTCTCATGTTCTTGGACACCTGAGCAGTATCAGGAACTGGTTCATCTCATGGACTGGGCAACAAAGCCTGGTTGATTACTCCCACAAGATTTGTGACTTAATGTACCAGCACATCTTATATGTAGGTCACCATTATAGATCTATGTGTTTTTAATTAGGTAGGTATTTACTTTTCTCCTCTAGTAACATGTTGAGTACCTTCCAGTACCATGACCTCTAGTCATTATTAATGAACACCCTAGGTAGGCATCAGTTAGACTTTTTCAAGTTCAACATAGATGTTGTCGTCAACAAGAATGCCTTACCATCTGTTTGTGGGGAGCAACCAACAGACTTGACCATAGCATGAGTTATTTTAGGGTAGCTATGGGGCTCCTTTGGCCAACAACTTTAATAGATATAATCCATTCTAGGAACTGCAGGCCTCTTTTGGTGGTGGGAGAAGTCCCATTGTTGAAATTATGATTTTGTTTATATATTGTTTTTCTGGTTCTATGCCTTTTTCTTTGTTCTCTTATAGCCTATAGCCAATAGAGGTACTTTATATCTTCAAGAGCATATGTATTGAAATGTCCCATCCCATAATCTTACTGATGACACTCTACATAAACTAACCTGTTAAAATTCAATCTCTGTGTTTATGAAATACAATTATAAAATATGCACAAGTACCTATTGTTCATCCATGTGTAAGTAAAAGATCTTAGACTATCTATGATAATATCTCATCTTTTTAAATTTCCTTTGAAGATTTATGCTCAGATATCCACTCATTAACAGTGTACAATGATAATTAGCAACATTGTTTCTGGTTTGAGGTCATATGGCATCTTAGACTATGTTAATCATGGACAACTTAGTAACCCCATTTATTCAGTTTTGGATAAGTTGCTCAATTTATCTAACAAACAAATTCTTCATTTTGAGGTTGTTGGTGATGGATGTATGTGCTCTATTGGGTTAAGAAGAACATTCAATAAAATAGCACCAGGGGGAAATGTCTGTTGTTTAGTTTATATTCTAGGTTTTCAGCCATTGTCAAGAGTATATCATGTAACAACAAAGATTCTCTGATACTTTACTGAGTAGTTTTTATTTAATTTCATTAGCTTTATTAATTTGTTTTGTGGATGTGGATGATAGAAATTGTGCACTGTGCATGTTACAATGTATGCTGGGAGGTCAGAGGACAACTTGTGAGCATCAGTTTTTTTCTCTCTACCATGTGCTGTCTGGAGACCAAAGTTAGGTCTCAGGATGGATAGTAACCACCTTTACCAGCCATAAACAGACATTACATCTGTTCCTATTGAGTACCCTCTTTTTTTTCAAGACAGGGTTTCTCTGTGTGTCCCTGACTGTCCTGGAACTCATTCTGTAGAACAGGCTGGCCCTGAACTCATAGAGATCTGCCTGTCTCTGCCTTCCAAGTGCTGGTTTATGTGCTACTACCAAATGACTGAGTACTTTTTAAAGGAGGAAACAATTCTATATGTTGAACAAAGCAGCCAGTTGGTACTTTGGTATCATTAAATATTTTTAAAAATATATAGTTTGTCTTGTGACCAAGAACATGATCTTGTCCCCTATTTTATTTCTGAAATGCATTCAGGTCTTCAAATAATACTTGTTGAAATTATTTTTCAATAAGTCCTCCCTCCTCTGTGTAACTTTAACTCAATAATATTATTTAATATAATGCTTAAGAGACCATATAGAAGTTGTAAATGCACTTAGACCGGTATTTCATATTATAAATCTTACCTTCTCAATAATTTCAGCTTAATGTATCATTAATTGCTTGGAACTACACCATGACATTTTTGTATTTTGGCTTACAAAATCATAGAAAATATCATATCAGGGTCATGAAGGACTTTATATATCGAATAGAAATTTCTCATTTTTACAAAAGAGAAGGTAGTAACAAAAGATGAGAGAATGGAAACAATTGTATTAAAGTCACAGATATCATTTCCCAAGCTTATTTGGACCAGCATCATACTCAACAGTTCAAACTCTACAAGTTAGTACTTTCACTACAATCCCCACATAAAGATATGTATGGATCCATAGCCTTGTGTTCTTGTAAGAATGCTAACATTGGAATGAAGGTGTCTTTGACTCTTTTGCCTGCTTTTGGAAATTTTTCCTCTTACTGGTTTAGGAAAGCTTTTTATCAAAATATAAAACAAGACATATTTATTGCTTTAATAAATAACCACTAATTTTTTCAACCAGGATAACAAGAAAATATTATTTCATTTTCCTCAGTTACATGTAATAATACCAATTGAACAGGACTAACAAACAAGCCATATGTTCAGCCTTTCTCATTTCCTTCATAATATGATTTTATGGGAATATTCAATCAGCAAAATTGTGCTTGCTTGACATAAAATTATAATCACTTAATAAAGAAGAGTAGAAGCAAGAATTAATGCATAGTTCATAGGATAGCTTATAGATAAAAGTGCTAACATTAAGAATGTATGGTGGAAGAGATATTGGAGAAATCTGTTATGCTTCAGATAGATCATTTAAGAATGGCTAAGATCAAGTTTTCTGGCAACAAACGGCACGAATGCAGGGAAAGTTGAACCATTATTCACTGTGATTTAAGCTGGGGCAATCACTATGAAAATCATTGTGGAGAACTTTCTCAAAGCTAAAAGTAGATCTACCATATGATACAGCCATACTGCTTTTTGGCATATAATCTAAAGACTCGCTATCTTACTACAGGGATACTTGCTCAGTCACTTTATTGCCATTTTGCTGACTATAATTAGTAATTGAAAGCAATCTAAATGTTCCTCAACTAATGAATGGATAATAAAAATAAACTTCACATACACAGTAAAGTTATAGTCACTTGTAAAGAAAAATGAAATCAGAAAGTTTTCAGGTACATTATTGGAACTGGAAAATACTAAAGTAAGTGAAATAACTAAGTCACAGAAAGACAAATGTCATGTGTTCTCACTTATTTGTGAGATCCTATCTCCCATACATTAAATTGAAATATGTAAAATGAAATAACTACAGAATTCAGGAAGGTGAAAATGGACCATGGAAGGAGACAGGGAAAAGGACCTCTACTGGTTCTATGAACATGAAATGGGGAAAAGGTATGGAGATATAAAAGAAGATAAAAGGGAGGATATTACAGAGCAGAACTGAGGAAGGAGAGGTAACACTAAGGATATTAGAAAAGCCAAGAGAGGAACATACCTTATAACTGTACTTAAACACACATACACACACACAGAGGGGGGAGAGAGGAGAGACAGACAGACAGACCTAAGACATACAGAGGGAGTTGAGAGTTTAAATGGAGTTATGCCTCGTGAGATGAAATAATCCTTAGTATTAGGCATGGAAAACCTTACAATGAGTAAAGACAGTGGTCATGGATTTAAAAGAGACCATAAAGGGAACTGCCTTCACCTTTGATTGCTTCCCAGAACATTAAAAGCCTGTTTATGAAGGCATCATGAACTTCAGGCAAAGGACTTGGAGAAATTAAGCTTGAACTAACCTAGAAGCTTATCTCCTAAAGATTATACCTCAAGCTATCTGCTATGCAAGATGCCAAGAAAGAAAAATAATCAATGGGTCCAAGCCAGCTCTAAATTTAGGAAACTTAAAAATAAAGTGTCTGGCAAGATAACACCAATGGTGCAATATTGACAGTTTTATCTTAGGGTTACCTATTATCTGTTGAACTGGACAGCCAACTGAATAGGACAAAAAAATATGCCTGCTTGTGTAAGTGTAAATGCCTGTAGTTGGAGAAGTTGTAGAACCTAGAGAGGAACCTAATACTGTCATTGTCTTAAACAGACATAATTTCTAATTGTGTTTTCACTACTTTTATTTATATCCACAGACAAGTGTAGGTCTCATTCCTCATAAAAAGAAGTTTGTTTGTTTGCAACAGACAAACCCCATTGCAAGATCCATGACTAGTCAAAATGCAAATAATAAGTGACTTTAGGGAATCCAGCCCCAGGTGATAAAACTGTCACCAAAACACTGAACCCAAAGAACTAAGAAATAAACGGGGTGGTTCCAGTAAGACTGTAAGAGCCAGAGGACCAGAACACCTATAGTTACTGTCTTCTATACTTCTCTTCTATGACAAGAATGTTGCACCCACAAAATCTTAACAATGTGCATTCAAAATCAGAACCTGTACAATGTCATCATAAGTTGACATGTCTTTGTGGATGGGACAAATCTCATGGGACCCCACCTCTAGATGAGCTACAAACAAAAGCTGTTGAAAGAGAATAAACTACCTCAAGGTATATGTTCCCTGATATTTTATCTAATCTCAAGAGATCAGCCCTAAACAAAGGTAAATAAGAGTAGCATTAAAAGTACTCAGTAGGGAGTGTATGTGTGTGTGTGTGTGTGTGTGTGTGTGTGTGTGCCTTTGTGTGTGGGAGGTAAGTAACACAATAATAAATAAAGAAAAGGAGGTAATGAATTTGAGAGGGGTATGGGGAAATGCAGATAGTACTGACGAGGAATAGGGAAAGGTATAAATGATGTAAATATTGCCTTCATGTAAGAAGTACTCAAAAACTAAATAAATAAATAAATAAATCATTCACTTAAAAAATAAAAAGTTACCAAAAAAGTAAAAATGAATCTATGAGAAGAGAAGGATCTCTGGGGGTGGGAGATGGCCCAATACATATGACATGAAGAGAGAAACAAGGGAAATAGTGAGAGTAATTGTTTTTTTTTTTTTTGAAGAGGGGAGAAGGAAGATGTACTGTTTGGGATTTGTCAATTAGACACAAACTTAAACATATCTTGAAAGAAGTAATCACAGTTAAGGAAATACCCACAATAAATTAGATTGCAGGCAAGTCTGTGGAGTATTGTCTTGTTTAATGATTGATGTCGGAGCACCCATCTCACTGTGGTTGCTGCCACATCAGGGGTTGGTTCTGGGAACGGTAAGGGAGCAGAATGAGCAAGAAAGCTTGCTGAGCTAGTAAGCAGTAGTCTTCCATGGCCTACATTTCTGTTGTTGCATCCAGGTTTGTGCCTTTAGTTTCTGCCCTGACTTACATTGGTGATGGAAACAGATGTGGAAATGCGAGATGAAATAAATCCTTTACTCACCAAGTTCTCTTTGTTCAAGATGTCTTATAACATCAATAAACGGCTAAATAAGTGAGAAGAATGAAGAAGGGGGAAAGGGATGAGGTATAATTAACACTAAGTGTTTGAAAAAGACATAAGGAAGTATATGGCTTATTTATATTAAATTACAGATAATACATATATTACATGCATACACACATCTCTCTTTTTGTCTGTCTGTCTATCACACACACACACACACACACACACACACACACACACACAAACATGTTTTCATGGACATTCTTGACCAATGATAAGGTTCCTCACTCATACACACACACACACGTATACAAACATACACATATGTATGCATATATATGTATATACACACAATACTTTTGCTGTTGTCTTGCTTGCCTCCACAAAGCTAATAATACGTGCCTATTGATGAAGATACAATGTAGTTTGGACACAGTACTTAAAGGAATCACTCTGATTCTAACCTAGAGGTATTTTTCCTGAGTTCTGTCTTTCATATTACAAGAAGGCGATATGCAGGGTGCCACAGGAGGAAGGCAATCAGTAGTTGTAGAGTGATGATGTTTCACTATCACAACAATCATCATGAAAAGATATCATTAAAGGTGAAATATTGGCACTTACATTGTGGCTATAACCAGGAGCTTTCTACTTGAACGCAAGCCTGCATAGTTAGACAAAAATATTGCTGAAAGACCATGATCTTAGAGGAGAGTCTGCTCCTACCTCTTTACTAATCCAGGATAATCCCTAACATCAGTCTAAATAATTTTCCTTATAACTATGGACAAGTGTAGCTTTCATCTATCATTAAAAGCATTATTTTCTGCCACAGCAAACAAATTTTTCAGCAGACAGAGGTCATTACAGGAAAGCAGAAGTGGTGGAAATATAGAGAAAACTGGCTATTGGGAGCTCGGTCCAGGTCAATATATATACAGCTCGGCCTTTACACCTAAGATACATGGAACATTGTTGAAGTAGGAAAGGGAAATTTTATGAACCAGCTGTAAGATTATGCCTTTTATACACGACAGTTACAATCGTCTAACACAATTTATATAGCACAGGCACAATTCTTTTTTTTAAGATTTATTTATATTTATTAAGCATACAATGTACTGCTGGCAAGGAAGGCTCAAGGTCTCATTACAGATGGTTGTGAGCCACCATGTAGTTGCTGGGAATTGAACTCGGGACCTCTGGAAGAGCAGCCAGTGCTCTTACCCTCTGAGCCATCTCTCCAGCCCCCAGCACAAGCACAAATCTATATATTCATGAAATCTCAACAATATGGCTTTCTAAACTAGACATGAACAAATCCAATACCAGTTGAAATGTCAAAGTGAATGGAGCAAATTATCTCCTGGGACCCTCACTCCTAGATGAAGAGCTACAAGTAATTAATGCTGATGAAGGAGAGAAAATTGGGTTTCCCTAGGGATGACCTTCCTAACTGATTATTCAATACCAAGTGGTCAGCACTAAAACCATATACATACAAGCAACACTAAATGGATTTAGGTGGTTCTATTTTATACTTATTTGTATAGATAAATGTATCAAAATAATAATTAAAGAAAAATAGGCCTTGAGAGTGAAAAGGCAATGGATTGTCAAAACAAGGAGAAGCAGAGAGGAAATAATGTAATATTCTAATTAAAGATAAAATTTTAATTTTAAAAATTGAAAATAAGGAAACTTACAATTGTTTTGGAGAAATTTCTCAGTGGATAAGAGAGTTTTCTGTCTTTCTGAGTAGGAATGAGGACCGTAGTTAAAATCTCCAGCATCATGTAAAAACTGGGCATGGCATTGGCAGGTAGAGACAGGTGAGCTTATTGGCCAGACAGCCTAGCCAAAACCCTGACCTTCAGTTTCAGTGAAAGACCCTGTCTTATGAGAACAAAGCAGAGACAAAGTAAGATAGCTGATGTGTGCATGAGCATGTACAAGTACATATACATGTACACCATCCACAAAATTACAAATAATTAAACAATAAAAGCTTCAAACTGCTAAACAGAAAAATTTTAATTGCCACAAAACATCACCTAGACTAAAGACCTAAATTAAAACTCTAATCAGGACTTTACAATTTTCTTCAATATTAGATTGGGCAATGTATAAAATCCACAACAGCTTCCTGACTCTGAAGTGGGGCAGGTCACAGCAAGCATGTAGTGCTTACTGGCCAGTTCCAAACATTTCTCTCCTGGGACCAATAAAGAAGTAAGTTGTGAATATTGAAGTACTAAACAGCATGATACCTGGCTGCCCAGGAAGTATTTCATCAGCCTTGCCTGTAAGGCAGCTTCCTTACGGGTCTTTAAAAATCTCTACTGGCTTCTCGTTGCTATTAGGAGAAAACTAATAAGCAAACAGAACTACATTTGGATTCTTTCTGCAGACCTGACTGTATTCAGTACTGAGACACCTTTTAATATAGCGCTCATCCTGCCTAACTCGGAGTCTTCTCTTATATATAAATCCTATGACCTAAAACAAACAAAAGAAAAAACTGCGTGTTTCCAAAAATAATTCTTACAGTGTGGACAATATTGCTGCTGTGGCAGCCAGCACCTGGGTGGATATGTACACAAGAGGCCATTACAGTTGTGTGTATTTCTACTGCGCAGTCAAGGCAAACAGCAAGCAGCTGGCTGTGACTAGCTCAGACTAATAAGCATAAAATCAACATGGGCTGATCCAGGCTGAATATCAGCATCTGTTGGGCCATTGTCTATGCTGAGATGTCTGACTGAGCAGAAGGGAGAGACGAATGGACAGCCTTCTATGAAGCAGAACAGAAGATGAAGGGCCCATAACCACCTGCCAGGCTCACGGCGAAGGAGCAGTGCTGGAAGGAGGACCAGCCAAACATACCGGGAAGGTACTTGCTGCAGTCCTTCAAAGGTTCTGTCCTTTCCAGAAAGCTCTCCCCTTTTACACTGCTCTTGGCATATTCAAACAAAGGCAATGATAAAGAACCTCCAGTGAGTCAGGAGTTAGGATCGGGAATCATAATATCATTTCGTGTGTCATTACAACCTCCAGAGAGAGCCAGATGAGCAAAGAGGGCAGACCATGTGCTGTTGCAGTGAACGATGAGGTAGCTCCCTGACCCTAACAAGGAATGTTGAAAATTAGGGCGCTTATTTTCACATCAGCCGTGAATAAGACTTCATCTTTCACCCAGACTTTCCTTATTCTACAGAAGCCTGTGCACCTGAGTTTCATTTCTGTCCCTGTGAGTGCTCTCTATCTCCTGCCTCTGCTGACACACTCGGGACCTTAGCAGAATGATGCTTGATCAGTTCACAAAGGAAACTCCTCATCACTTCTGAGATGGTAGCCTCCTGAGCTATAATTTAAATGCCAAGGTGGAAACTGATAAAGAGAACAACAAGTAGTCCCTTGTAGTCCCTCTTCCCTAATAGAACAGACTAGGTTTTTAAAAAGGATTCCCTCCTTCTGTTCTGCCCATAAAATAAGCTGAACATCATTTGAACCATTTATGAGGATGAGTTCTCAGAGCCCTGCAGAGTATTTTATAAAATATGGGTACAAGTATGGAAGTGTTCCAATGTAGAGTGTAGAATCTCAACAAGCTTCTTGTTGGTAGACAGGCTCAGAGCTGTTTGTGTGCAGTGACTAAAGACAGAATCATGAACTCTCTAAAAAGAAAGCCGTGAACAGCTGCCTTCTTGTTTCACCAGGTAAGTTGCAAGGAGAAATATCTGACAAATATAGACTCTTTACTCTGTAGTATAAATACATAGAAAAGGGCACTTTGGGAAACAAATAGTGAGAGTTCATAACCTGTGAATTACAACAATGAGAAAGACAGTGTTTTCAGTTGGCTCCTTAAGTTTTTTTTTTTTTCTTTGTACTTTATGAAAGACGTTAGCAAAGTACTGTAGAAGACAACAATTGTAAATCAATGCCTTTCAGGGATTTTTTTTCCTGTGTGTCATAATTATCTGATTTTTTAAAAATTTCTTAAACTGTAAATTATCAAACATGCCCACCCTTTAGATTTGCCTTGATGGACTGAGCACAGATGCTAACATTTTACAAACAATAAAGTGACATTGTTTTGACCATGCTTAACTCGCCTCAGCTGTTAATGGGGGATACATACCCTGAAATCATAAGGATGCTGTGGATTCGATCTGAGGAGTCTTTTGAGACATGCATTAGAGGATTGGTTTTTTACATATGATTTTGGAAGTAACTGTATTCTAAGGACTGTGACCCAACAAATGTATTAATTCTTCAATGGATTCATAATAGGATGACATTACAGAGAAATCATGGAGAATCAAAGGTGGGGCTAAGATTATAGAAGAGGATCAATGGAGGACATCATTTTGAAGATTGTTTCTTGACCCTGGCATGCTCACTTTTGTTCTCTGGCTCTCTCTGCTATGAAGTAAAGTTCTTTGTTCCAGAACATGCTCTCTGCATTGAAGCTCAACATCACTTTGAGTTCATGTCAAGGAATTTGATCACAGGCGGAAGCTTGTAAAATTGTGAATCAAAAGTCAATCATTCCTTCTCTGACTTGTTTATGTCAGTAATTTTGTCACAGCAAACAAAAGCTAATCAACAGGAAAACTTTTTTTCTCAGTGAAGTAGGATCATTGTATAGAACCTGACAATGCGGCTTAGCATCCTCCGGAAATAGTCTGTGGGAGAAGTGAATTAAAGATAGCCTAGAGAGCTATAAACAGACATAAGGGTGCATTTATGTGTGACTTCATGAGGCCAAAATGTAGGGATGAAAGCATAGAGTAAAGGAGTGCTTTTGAACCTTCCAATGAGAACAAGGACTATAACAGAAACTGTGCTAAAAGTCACACCTATTGTATTGTGGCAAAGTGCTTGTCTACATTTGTTAATGTCTTTAGAGGAAATTTCTGACTACTTTTATTCAGATTTAGAGTAGTGGTGTGTGTGTGTGTGTGTGTGTGTGCGCGCGCGTGCGCTTGCAGTTTGATTAGAAAGGAAACATGAGTCAAGATGGGTGCCAGAGAAGATTTTTGTCACAGAGTTTGGTGGTAGTAAAAAAAATCCAAGACCTTATACTAGAAAAATAACAAGATTGATCAACACTAGGTTTTTGTCTTAATTACTGCTCTATTCTTGTGAAGAGACACCATGACCAAGGCAACTCTTATAAAATAAATCATTTAATTGAGGACTTCTCAGAGCATTTGTCCATTATCATCATGGTGAGAAGCAGACAGGCAAGGAACTAGAGGAGTAATTGATCTGCAGGCTAGACCCAGGCAGAGAACAAGACTCTGGGCCTGGTGTTGGCATTTGAAATCCCAAAGCTCACTCCCAGTTTCCTAGTCCTTCGGGAACCAAGCATGCAGACACGTGAGCTTATGTAGCACATTCTCATTAAAACCACCATTGGTATAAAACAAACAAAAAAAAAACCCAAAATATGTTTAAAAGTTTTTCTTTGAAGAAGAAAGCCTTGCTAAGGTTGCATAAAGAAGCATTTCCCCAGATTGAAGTAAGACACATTAAGAAGGAAACTACAGCCCTTGTCCACAGAACAAAAACTGATTCAACTGGCAGGGGATACTGGCATCATCCATGTGATGCTGGCTGTGAAACAATGCATAATGAAAGACTAAAAGAGTAGTGGTGACTTCCACCTAGTTTTTGTAGGAAAGCCTGAGATGCTAGACAAGGTGTGATACAGTTAGAGTCCCAATAGCAAGACCTGTGTTTAAAGAGAGACTCAAGGAAATTGGAGATGCCAGGCATGTGGAATATCTGTGGCTAGTGAGCAGAGTTAGCCCAAAGGTGAAGACATATGAGATCCTGATATTAGGATAGAGCTCTCCACTCTCATAGGAACTTACCTTCCTAAACTTGTGACCCATTTATGGTATGCTACTAAAATCTTCAATGTTTTCCCTCCTAGATTTGGTCTTTTTTCATTTTGAGCACAGTTTCTTATCCCACAGTTTTGTTTTTGTACTAGAAAGGTTTATTTGCCATCTATCAGTATATATTGGAAGAGGTAATATTCTTTCTTTGAAAGCATGTTTTTCAATTTTGATATTATAATTAAATTACATTTCTCCCTTCCCAAATTTCCCCTCAAACCCTCTCATACACCCCTCCTTCTCTCATCCAAATTCATAGACCTTTTATCCACTAATTATTATTGCACACATAACACACAATAAATGTAAATATATGTTACATATAAAGGTTATATATACTTCTAAATATAACCATTTTGGTCTTACACTGTTACTAATATATATGTTTTTAAGGATGACCATTTGGCACAGGTCAACCTATTGCCATGCTCTTTCTTGTGGACAACCACCTTCCTTTTACAAGGTGATTTGCTCAGGTGCCTATATTGCTTTGTGTAGGACTGGCTACTCAAGGGCTTTTCTGCAACTTACTTGTCTTGTCAATCAGTGTCATCCTTTTTCAGCTCACATTTGGGCAGCTATATTGGAGAGACTTTATGGGTGTAGCTTCTGATAGTACCAGGAGACTGAGTCTCACAAAAAATTCCCTGGTCCTGTGGCTCTTAGAATTTTTCCTCCTCCCTTGATATATGTTCGTTGGGCTTAGGTGCTCAAGTGTTTTGTAGACATATCGATTTGGACTGGAATTCACAACTCTACATTTTGATTTGCTGTGGTTTTCTGTAGTGGTATCTTTCTGTTGTATAGAGAAGTTTCCTCTTTATTCTTTTGGGTTGTAGGAGTTAACAATAAAATTCCTCTTTGAAACTCAGATGCATTTTTAAGTTTGGTATAATGAGAAATGCTGAAATTGTTGAAACTGGGGACTCTGGAAGATGCAGTAATTGTATTTTACTCTGTAATATGTATGAGCCTTTGAAGATGAAGGGTGTGATGTTTTATGTTTTTCAATATAAGATGTCTCTAAAAGGCTCACATATAGAAGGACTGGTTGCCAGCACAAAACATTTTCAGAAAGTGATTGGCTTCTAAGGGTTCTGACATAATCAATACACCAGTCCCTTGGTGGATGCATATTATGCCACTATGAGAAGAATTGCAGGTAAAGACTAATTGGAGAAAGAACAAATTCCTCATTGGGGCATGCTGTGAAAAATACACTTTGTCTCGAGGCCCCATGTTTGTGTCTCCCCCACTGGAAGGTGAGCTGCTGTATTTCAGCATCTACTCTGTTATTACAAAAAAAAATCTCAGGCTCATGGGACATCTACAGCAATACAGCCAACAGACTATGGAACAAAACTATGAACCAGAATAAATCTTCTCAACCTTAATTTATTTCTCTCACATATTTGCCACAGTAATAAAAATCTGGATAGTGTAAAGATGAGATGGGGAAAAGATGTTTGACATCACATTAAATTAACGTTATATGGCTTCTGAATCATATGTAATTTTTGCAAATGTCCACTGTATGATTATGACAGAACAATGTACTTCCAGTTATTTGAACTTGATAGGCTAACATTTTGTATGGCCAAATAATGAAACTCTAGCAGCTCAATCATATTTAAGAATCATAAAACTTGGGTGTAGAGAATTGACGAGACTTTATTCCCACACTATGATGAACAACATCTCGTACAAAGGGTCTGAGTGCTATGAACTTTCCTCTTAGCACTGCTTTCATAATGTCCCATAGGTTTGGGTATGTTGTGTCTTTATTTTCGTTGAATTCAAGGAAGACTTTCATTTCTTTCTTTATTTCTTCCTTGACCCAGGAGTGGTTCAGTAGTTGACTGCTCAGTTTCCATGAGTTTGTAGGCTTTTTGGGAGTAGAATTGTTGTTACATTCTAACGTTACTCCATCGTGATCTGATAAAACACAGGTGGTTTTGTATCTGTGGATGTTTGCTTTGTTACCTAGTATTTGATCAATTTTCAAGAGAGTTCCATGAGATGCTGAGAAGAAGGTATATTCTTTCCTGTTTGGGTGGAATGTTCAATACATGTCTATTAAGTCCATTTGATTCATTACATCTGTTAGTTCTCGTATTTCTTTGTTAAGTTTCTGTCTGGTTGACTTGTCCATTGGTGAGAGAGGAGAGTTGAAATCTCCTACTATTAGTGTGTGGGGTTTGATGTGTGCTTCGTGTTCTAGTAATGTTTCGTTTACATATGTGGGTGCCTTTATATTAGGGGCATAGATATTCAGGATTGAGACTTCAACTTGATGAATCTTTCCTGTTATGCGTATAAAGTGTCCATCTCCATCTCTTCTGATTGATTTTAGTTTGAAGTAGATTTTGTTAGATATTAGTATAGCCACACCTATTTGTTTCTTAAGGCCATTTCACTGGAAAACCTTTTCCCAACCCTTAACTCTGAGATAATGTCTGTCTTTGTGGTTGAGGTATGTTTCTTATAAATAGCAGAATGTTGGATCCTGTTTCTGTATCCATTCTCTTAACCTGTGCCTTTTTATAGGTGAGTTGAGTCCGTTGATATTAGCGTTATTAATGACCAGTTGTTGTGAACTCCGGTTATTTTCTTTTTGGTAGTAGGGTTTGTGTATCTCCCTTCTTTGAGTTGAGCTGATGTAGGATTGTTAGAGGTCTGTGTTATTAGGGGTGTTGTTTGCTTCCTTTAGTTGTGGTTTACTTTCTAGTACTTTCTGTAAGGCTGGGTTTGTGGCTATATATTGCTTAATATTGTTTTTATCCTGAAATATCTTGTTTTCCCCATCGATGGTGAAAGAACGCTTTGCTGGGTATAGTAGTCTGGGCTTGCATCCATGGTCTCCTAGTTTCTGCAGCACATCTATGCAAGACCTTCTGGCTTTCATGGTTTCCATAGAGAACTCAGGTGTAATTCTGATAGGTTTACCCTTATATGTTACTTGACCCTTTTCCTTTGTGGCTCTTAATATTCTTTCTTTATTCTGTATGTTTTGCATTTTGATTATTATATGGCAAGGGGATTTTTTTTTTTTGATCCAGCCTATTTGGTGTTCTGTATGCTTCTTGAACCTTCATAGGGATATCCTTCTTTAGGTTGGGAACGTTTTCTTCAATAATTTTGTTGAATATATTTTTGGGGCCTTTGAGGTGGAATTCTTCTCCTTCTTCTACCCCTATTATTCTTAGGTTTGGTCTTTTTATGGTGTCCCCAATTTCCTGGATGTTTTTTGTTACGAATTTGTTGGATTTTTTGTTTTCTTCGATCACTGAGTTTATTTTCTCTATCTTCAGCGTCTGAAATTCTTTCTTCTATCTCTTGTATTCTGTTGGTTATACTTGTCTCTGTGGTTCCTGTTTGTTTATCCAAATTTTCCATATCCCGCCATTTCTCGGTTTGTGTTTTCTTCATTGCCTCCATTTCAGTTTTCAAGTTTTGAACTATTTCCATTACCTGTTTGATTGCTTTTTCTTGGTTTTGTCGGGTATCTCTGAGGAATTTATTCATTTCTTCTAACTTTTTTTTTAGTTTTCACATTCCTTTCTTTTTTTTTATGTTCATAACAGCATTGTTTGTCATAGCCAGAACCTGGAAACAACATAAATGCCCCTCGACCAAAGAATGGATAAGGAAAATGTGGTACATTTACACAATGGAGTACTACACAGCAGAAAAAATAACGACATCTTGAATTTTGCAGGAAAATGGATGGAGCTAGAAAACATGATTTTGAGTGAGGTAACCCAGACCCAGAAAGACAATTATCACATGTACCCACCCATAAGTGTTTTTTAAACATAAAGCAAAGAAAACCAGCCTACAAACCACAATCCCAGAGAACTTAGATAACAATGAAGACCCTAAGAGAGATATACATAGATCTAATCTACATGGGAAGTAGAAAAAGACAAGCTCTCCTGAGTAAATTGGGAGCATGGGGACCTTGGGAGAGGGTTGAAGGGGAAGGGAGAGGCAGGGAGGGGAGCAGAGAAAAATGTAGAGCTC
>PVIU01019988.1:0-35064 GCA_004026605.1 Ondatra zibethicus
AAAAAAAAATATTTGAACCACAGTCCCTAGGTTGAGATGTCCTTTGTCACAACCGCTCTCTTTCATTAGTGCACACAGTATAATCAGTAACTTCCTGAGTAGTGTGACTTCTACAGAAATGCCAGGACTGAGGCAGGACTGTGGCTAAGCAGAGCATATTATTGGTACAATATTTGTAAGAGTTCTGGATTCTATATTTTCAAGACCTCCAGCAAGTGAGTTAAGAACAAGAAAAATATCTGCTACAGAAAGACAAATGTAGTACAAACACCATATTGTACTTTTCAACTTTAGACCAAATTGCTAAAACAGTAGACCAAAGACATCTACTGCTTATTCTTGGAGTTATAATACAAACAAATGTACTTAGGCAACTGCTAATGTATTACTATTTTCTTTCTTCTTTAGATTACATATGGAATACAATGAAACATGGTATCATTTTCTCATTTACCCGATAACCTGCCTTCTTAACTCCATTTCCATTTTTTCATAGTTAGATAAATCCCATTAGCGCTGCCCATTTGTATATGAATGCATGGTCAACCATTGGTACATGTAACTTTTTACCAGTGACTACAACCTGAAAAAGATGATCTCCCTCTGCCAAAGTTATCAACTGCTAAATAGCTCCTCAATTGAACCTGGAGGTCATCTACAACTGCCTTTCCCAGACTTTAGGCAGACTTGAACTTGTTTGGGCAACTACAGATGCTGGAGCACAATCCTTATTGTCATCTATTGTAACTTTACAGACAGGACCTCTCAGTAGAGCTCACCAAGAAGGCTAATATAACTGCCCTGCAAGCACCCGGGTCTGCCTGTCCCTTATATTCAGTGCTGAGATGACAGGCATATTTCATTACAATCAGTTTTTCACTTGGTTCTGGGAATTGGACTCAGTTCTTCATGATGCAGGGTAAGAACTTTATCACCAAAGCTATTTTTTAAGCCGGGGAATGTTGCTGAACTGTTGAGAGAAACAGTGATATAAATATGAATTATTTAAGACATGCCCATGTGTACCTGTATTGACAGGAAGGTATATATTACACCAGCAGGATTTAATAGAATATGGTTATTATAAATTCTTTTTTGTTGCAGGCTGCCCTATATTGGGCTGCCATTTGTTGGGATTCACCTTTTTGCCAAGGTCTTAGCCATGGCAGGTTTGTAAGTTACAGGGTAGGGGTGTGAGGGCTGGAAATGTTATGTGGGAGGAACAGAGTTATGAAAGAATCACAGAGACATAGTCTCCTGCATACTGAGTACTGAGTTCAGCCGTGTTTAATTTTCCATACACTTTATACCCCAATACAAAAGGGAGAAGAGGCCAGAAGACTGCTTTAACATAATATATAGGACAACCAGAATGTAACTGCTTCAATATTTTGAGACATCACACCATTAATTCATGAAAAAAGCATTCTGTTGCTTAAGCAAGTGAACCCACCCTAGAACAAGTATCCTAAAGGCAGTCATTTCTAGGTCAAACCTCCTAATTCAAGAGAAGGAAGAGAGGTATGCTTGAATTCTCTGACCTTCAGTCAGGGTGGAGCGGATCTACTTATAAAGGCCCTCTTAATGTCCAAAACATCAAGTAACTACACCCTGCCTCATGGTGTGGAGCCATAGTTGTCAACAATGTGGAGCAAGCTAAAACTCTCTGACCTTCAGATAAGGTGGAGTAGGATTACATTTTTGGACCTTCACACTTTCTTGTACGTAAATAAAGTTTATCAATTAAGTTCATGAAAATTTTAATTTTAAAATAAAAAGAATTATGCTTTTCCTTTAAATCTATGTGTTTCTGTTTTCTTTCTCCTCTCTCTATCATTATTTTTTCTCATTTCAATGTACTGTTGGTTTGTGAGCACTTCACAGATTAAGACACTGTTTAGAACAAATAACTGATAAAGGAATTTAAGTACAAGAAAAGGAACCAAACTTGGCAAACAACTGTACAGATATCTAAGGAATTCCATAGAATGTTAACAGCGGACATGGCTTTACTAAACTACTAAATTGGATCACTAGAAATCACTTCTGAAATGTACTGATTTTCTAGTTCGTTTTATATACTGGTTCTTTGGAATACCTGTAACTCATTGACCAAGTTAGGCTTACATTGCTGTACTGAAACAACATGACCAAAGCAACTTGGGGAAGAAAATGTTTATATGCCTTAAACTTTTGAATTACGTTTCTAAAGTCTGGATAGGTACTCAATCTGAAGGCAGGAATAGATTTAGAGGCCAGGGAAAATTGCTGATTATCATGCCACAGCCTGTTTCTTATAGATCCAGGACCACCAGCTGGGGGATGGCACTACCCACAATATGCCAGACCCTTCACTATCAATCACTAATTAAGAAGCTGCTCTACAGGGTGCCTACAACCTGATCTTATGGAGCTATTTTCTCAGTCTAGGTTTCCTCCTCTCCAATGACTTTGGGCTGTGTCATGTTGACATAAAACTAGCCATCATACTTGTTAAACTATAGATGGACATTACTCTAGAAAATAGTTAAGTTCAACTTTTTGTAAAGCCCAGAAATGTTTGTTAGTGTTATCTTTGAAAAACTGAATTTTACATTCTGGAACAAACTATATTAACAACCCATTAACATTATTCTAAGGACTGATAAATAGGTGATCTCCAAGAAATTGTTTAGATATAAATCTGAGAAAAAAGTAATTATAAGCAAAGTCTGTATATAATTTGTTTTAACAATTTTAAGAATTTAATTATGAGATAATTTTCTGAAACAGACTTTGAAAGTGTAACACCATTGAAACAGATATAACCTGAATAGACCTCTTCTTCAGGGAAACTGTTTTGATATTATCTTCTTTTTCCAGGTTATGAAGAGTGGGTCACATACATAAGCAGTTGGGAGGAATAGCGTGTCATTCAAGGTCTGATAAATTCAACAGAGACATATGGTAATTTTAGCTTCACGTTGTTGGAAAACGGAGAAAACTAATGTGAACTTAAGTTTTACCAAGAGAAATTACAAAGAAAGATGCATATGTAATTTTGAAATCATGTTGAAGTTTTTTATGGGGTTAATGGCTTACATTAACTCCAGGTAACTATTTCATGTTTTATGGGTAGTACAGGTTAATAACATGAACACTTAGGGAGAATATTTACTATGTAAGTTATACTTCACCACAAATGTGGTAAACAGAAAATCAGTATCTGTTTAACAGACTTCACAAGTCCCAGAAAACAAAATTTTCTTCATTATATAGTTATGACATTCAATTCTTTACTGCTCATACTATTATACATGACACAACACAAAATTCAGGTCAAATATGTATTATTAATAATTCTTTTTGAATAGTTATATTCTCTTTCAAAAATAAGAAGTTATAAGTATCAACCCACTGTTATATGGTACACACAGCATTTCATATAGGTTTTCAGAGATTGACAAGGCAACAAAAGGAAAACTGTAGAAAAGAAGCTACTTCAAACTTTTTTTTGAAAATAGCTCCTATGAGAGCAAGATATGTTTTGGTGAATGACATGGCTTTGTGTGTATTTTATCAATAGCAACCTTCCATCAATTATATATAATTTTACATGATAAAAAAGCAACTTCCAGACAAGTAGAGGGAACTAACACAATTACATTAATTTGTTACAAACACAACTCTTTATCGGTTAAATATTTTCTGCCAGATATGGGTCAAACAACATTTAATAATGCTATTTCTTTAAAACAATAGTATAAATACATTGAACATGACAGCAGACAGAGAAACAGAGGATTTAGCATTCAGTGAGCATACAGGATGAAGTATGTGAAAAGGCTGGAAACAACTGGGACAGAATTTATGTGAAATTAGTTTTGTTTGGTTTTTGTTTTGTTTCTTGAGACAGGGTTGCTCTTTGTAACAGTACTACTGACTACCCTGCAACTCAATTTTGAGACCAGACTGGCTGAACTCACTGAGATCCATCTGCCTCTGCCTTCCAAGTGCTAAGATTAAAGGTGTGCGCCACCACCACCCGGCACGTAGAGATTATTTTTTAAACTGACAGGCTCAGAAATACATAAACGCATACCAGCATAATCTAGAGTCTGGAGTCAAATTCATGGATCTTAACTATTACTATATTCAAATTTCAAAAATGATAAAAATTTAATCGATAGAAGATTTGCTAATTTGTACTCCTAAAGACAAAAGTACAGATTTGCATCCACATAGCACCTGAAAATAGTAGACTTTTTTTTAAGTGCACAATCGTGTGTAAAACTGTACAGCATAATGCAGCTTTTAAACAGCCTTTCCATGGTTCCTTATGAAATCCAGTTTCTGTTCTCATTTTTGTAGCTTTTCATATTAAAAATTTCCAAGCTATAAACACAAAGAATAATACACCGAGCAAAACTGAAACTTCTTTTTAAATACTTCTTTTTAAATGCACCTTTTCTATGAAATATCTAGCTGAATATCTACTCACTTATCACTTTAGCATGTTGGTACCTGCGTTTCTGTGCTTTGAATGTATTTATGTTTGTGAATAGTTTTCCTTTATTAGATGTATCACCACTGAAATGCTGTCCTATAAAATAATTTGTCTTCATCCATTCTTTAAGATGTCTTTTAAGGGCTTGAAAGATGTTTTAGTAGTGCTTACTGGTCTTGCAGAAGACTGGCTTTATTTGTTCTCAGCACCCACATCAGTGGGTTCACAACTGTCTATAAATCCAACTCTAAGGGGAACCCCTGACACCTCTGGATTCTGCATCTGTGGGTGCCTACATTCATGTTCTCTTAGTCACACAAGGCATAATCACATATATAAATAAATAAAAAATAATAAGTCTACATCTTTGAAAAAGTAGTATTTAAAAAGAAGTTTAGTTTTGCTCGGTGTATTATTCTTTGTGTTTATAACTTGGAAATTTTTAATATAACTCTGCCTTGATTGCTGATGCCAAACAATGGAAATTGGAGAATGGAAAGACTATCTAAATATGAGGCCTTCTGGGGTGATGTGGAAAAGAGACTTTTAAGCTTCCCCTAAAAAAATAGCTCAAGAGTGAGATCCTGACTACAAAAGGCAGAGAAAGAAGTACATGGGTCCACTTACCTTCCAGAACAGAGGACAGGGCTGGGGCTTCTTCTCAATTTGTCTGAATGTAGAAAATAAGGGATCATTGACATTTCAAAGCCAGACTTTAGTATATTGTGTTTCTGGCTTCCATGAAGGGTTTTTCACTAGCTCCTGTCAAATGCCCAATATCATTATTTTTATACTTTCTGCTCTGAATCATCTTCTACTGGTTTTGTGAAGAAATACGTGAACTAATATTTTGAAATCTGTGTATCAGTTAATTTCATAGTTCATTTCTCCTCAATGGTGTTAGTGATGTATTTGTTCACAGAACATTTTATATAAACACCAATTTTCTCTTTGGATACCTATTCTGCTCTCCATAGATATTGCTTCCTTGAGCAGCACTGACACCTTCTCCAAGGAGCTGCAACCTAGAGAGACCTTGAGCTCAATCTGGTACCCTCTTCCTTACTTCTGCCTTAGCATTGTTTCCATTAACTTGTGATCTTCTCGATTCTCAATAATTTTTTTAGATGGTTCTCAGCTGAAATGTTGTCCTTACCACAAAGTGCATCATTCTAAACTGAAAGGTACTTACTTCTATTAACATTTTTATTTAACCACAATTTTGTTTTGAAAGCGTCTCCATTCAGATGTAAATGTCTTTTTAGATGTCATTCAGCTGCCTCTTGCTCATGGTGTTAGAGCCATCAAACCATGATGACTCTGTGGTTTATAGTTTTGTTTCTTCTGTTTTACTTTTAAATTGTGAATTCAGCAACTGAAAACTTTTGATTCTTTACCTAGTTTGCATAAAGGCTTGAAGTTTCATCTAGCTTTTTTGGCTAGTAATTATAACACTTATATATTGGGGGAGAACAAGATGCATATTCATTAGGAAGACATTTATGCCATGGACCCAGCACAACCTGGGTTCTAATCCTGAAACTGGGAAGGGCCACTGGTAGAAGAAGAATTGTACAACTACCATACAAGCTTCACACAGTGGCTATTCCCAAATAGCTCAGGGTGTCTTTATTTATACTTCAAAAACAAGCATGTTTTCCCTATTCTCCAGTGTTAACCTCCAGCAAAAACAAATATGTCAAATAAGCTTTTTCCCAACTTTTACATCAAAACAACCTTAGAACCAAAATCAACACTCAGCGTTTTGCTAGCTTACCTACATAACAAGTCAGGCACATCCTGTCCTTATAAAACTAAAATGTGATAGACATAGGTAGACATTCTCAAGAACGACAATATCATTCAAAACTTAACAAAGCATATTTACAAATATAGGGGTGATATTTCATAAACTGCATGCATATATGTAAAAGGAGGCTGCTCGTTCTCTTCCCAGCTGCCCAGGCCTGAATAATCACACAGAAACTAAATTAATTACAACAATGTTTGGCCTATTAGTTCAGGCTTCTTATTGGCTAGCTCTTATATCTTAAAATTAACCCAATTCTTTTAATGTATGTATCACCACAAGACTGTGGCTTACTGGTGAGGTGTCTACAGCAGCGGCCTTCTCCTTCATCAGCTACATGGCATCACCTTGTCTCCGTCTACTCTCCTTCTGTATTTCTTTGAGACTGACTATATTCTGCCCAGTTATAGACCAAAGCAGCTTTATTCACTAACCAATAAGAACAACACATATTTGAAGGACATCCCACCTCACATACAGTTAGCTTATATTTCTGAAAGTGTTCCCATGTCCTTTAAAAGGATCTTGCATGCCTAAGTCTCTCTACAAAGGGTGAACTTTGATATGGCAAAGTGAAACTAACACTTCCAACAGAATCACCAACATTATGAGAGACAGGAGAGCATGCAGGCCTTGCAGTCCCAGAAATACACTATGTTGTCTGGAGGTCTACTGGTTCTTGCCAAGACAGAGATTATCTCCAGGGGTCTTTCCTTGTGGTGACTCATTGGACAAGCATTATTATGCTGATCCAAAACTAGGCTACATGGCTCCTAATTTATTTGGACCCAGAAAGGATGATGAATTTGAGATGGAATCTTGTTAATTAAGGATTGAACATATGTAAGAAGCTGAAAGAGCTAATGCTAACTGGAGTTTAAGCTTTCCTTCTTTTTCTCTATTTTCTTCCTTCCTGTCTTATTTCATTTATCTTTCTTAATGTCTTTCATCAGCCCTGTTCCTTCTTCTTCAGTCCATTATAGTTTCAGCTTTTTAATGAATGCATTTTTGATTTTTAAAAATAACTTTTATTGAAAACATTTTATACAATAACATTTTCTTATCTGGTCAAGAATTTATGTGAAATTATTCTTGTATGTTCTGGCATGACATACACAACCATGCACACTTACAAAGTAAATTAATATAAAAATATTCAATATTTTATTTCAATAAGGTATTAAATGAATAAATTTATGTTTTTCAACCATTACCATTAAAATTGTATAATGAATTTATGTTTTATTGTTTTAGTTGATAAATAATTCCATTGAGCAACTCTAAGAAAATTGTATAAAATAATTTTAATATAATATTTTATTAATTATTCAAGTTTTATTCAATGTATTTTGATTATATTCACCCTTACTTCTCCTAGGTTTATTCTCCGTAGCACCAAACCACATGAACATTGTGTTTGAGTCCAATTTAATGTCTCCAATATTAATTTGGGAATTGTGAGAATATCTTATATATGCTTAACTGTGTATTGGCATATATGTGTGTGTGTGTGTGTGTGTGTGTGTGTGTGTGTGTGTGTGTGTGTGTGTATGATTGTGCATCATTTACTACCCTAGTATTAAATTCTTGGACATGAAAATAAAATCATCATATAACCAAGAATACATAAAATGCAAAGTATTTTATTACCAGGTTAGTGCAGTTTGAAATACAAAGCACATGTTAGAAGGGATATAACAGTTTGACAACAGATATAAAAAGCCCATTCTCACTGATAAGATATCTTTGACTAAAGCGGCTGGGGATGAGTGGCAGTGTGGTTGCCATCTTTACTCAGGGGCCTTGATTCAATCCTCAGAACTCAATATCAGTGATAGGCATGGTGCTAAACACTTGTGATCCCAGCATAGGGGAGACGGGTCCGTGTCTGGCCAGCTACTTTAGAATTGGTATCCTCAATGAGATGAAGACAGACTTTCTGAGATTACCAATGAAGGTTGACCTCTGCTACACACATGTAATGGCATACACACACAAACATGCACATATACATGTCTGTCTACAAACACACTCACAAAAGTATAATTGACTTCTAGTGAATTGCTGGGATTTATTTATGAACTATTAAACACTGTAACTTGGGGAATCCTTATAATTAAAAACAAATTCTTGTGAGTTACATTTTTGGGACAGTAAATCACAGTGCTAGTAGAAAATTTTCAAGCAAATTTAGCCCTTCTATGTTTAAGTGGAAGAGCAGTTGTCTTTTTAAAATAAAAATTACTGCCATGAATGAAGAAACATGCCAAACTGGTGATTTTTCCCATGCAATGTCAAGAGTGCAGCAAGCCTCCATTTTCTTTTCTGTTTATTCTCTGTGTGTTTCAGAGTTTTCTCCTGGGTTACTGTGTCATAAGCTTTTATCCCAGCAAGTAGCATGGCCCTAGGGCTCATGTCAGCTCTTTCTTTGTTAACTTGTTTTGTATTGCAGATCTCATGTTAGCTGTGGATCCAGGTTGTTCTTTCCCTTAAGCACTGTGAACTTCGTAAAACAAGTTGTAATTGAAGCTGCTTAACATATTTTGCATGCTTACCCTTCAGATTTCCAGCAGATCCAGAAATACATTTGTTCATACTCATTTTATGAAAACAAATGAACCCTGATTCCTTAGAGAAGCTTCTCAAATTTAGAGGATTTGACATGCACCGTGACTGTTAATCACCACAATAAGCTCAGCTTTAAAATATGGTTTTCTTACTTGTTAGATAGTGAAAACAAGACTAGACT
Source organism: Ondatra zibethicus (assembly GCA_004026605.1). Classification (NCBI taxonomy): domain Eukaryota; kingdom Metazoa; phylum Chordata; class Mammalia; order Rodentia; family Cricetidae; genus Ondatra; species Ondatra zibethicus. Next base: position 9,046 of record PVIU01019988.1, read on the forward strand.
CTCCCGTTTGTTGCCATTTCAACTGCTTACACTGTCATTTTAAACCAAGAGTGTGATTCATTCCTGCTAGGTTAATGATTGCTGTTTAAATTTTACCAGGTTTAAATTTAACATTTGATTACTTCCTAGTACTGGTAAACAAATTTACTTTTCTACTTTAGTGTGTTAATAAAAAGGACATACAATCTTCAGACCCTAAGTCTTCAAAATATAGTAAAACTTTACCGAATTGTAAAGGAAAATAAATGAATAATTAATTATATTTATTGCTCTCTTTGAGGAAACTGGCTTAGAATCCTAATTATAGAAAGGCTACAGATTGACATTTTGTGATTCGGTGCCTGTACAACACTAATGAGTTTCGTATAATCTTTACCCAATATGACACTTCAAAGCAAGTTTGGAGAGCACGTTAGAGTGTATCTGTTGAAGGTAGATTACATAAAATCAAAAGCTTAATGAATAGAATTTTATCAGCTTTAATAATTTGTTTCAGTATCACTAGACAATTTTGAAGTGTGTGAATGTCATGAATTTCAAAAAAAATCTGTGTATGCAAAACAAACACAGAACTGAAGTTTATGTAATATAAAACAACATAAAATAAAACAATGTATTTTTGGATTTAATATCATTTCTGGAGTTCAGAGAAACAAATTTTGCCAGAGCTTGATTACATCATTAGAATATTCAAATATAGTTGAGTAAGACTATTGTTGGATTTTCTTATGACTATCCAAAGATAAAAATAAACTAGTCACTAACGTCTGAATGGCATTTGTTTGTGTTTTCTTGTAGCTGGCTAATCCAAACTCAACTTATTTGTTCTCTCCCAATTTATTTATCTGATGAATATTAAATTGCTTGAATTACTTATTTATTTGGGCTGATCATTTATGCCCCAGCAGTGCTTAAGCATGCATGGGCAGACCATTTATGGCAGTTCTCCAGTTGTTCCTATTTTGGGCAGTCCTAGATGCTTGTGATATTTTCATATCCAAGGTTCCAGTCATCCTTTATGCTGTCTATCCAGCACTTTTTGGGTCTTCCGTTTTGCCTTATCCCATGCCCTCCTTCAAGAAGTGCTATCTTTGGGTATCTGCTATCATTCATTCTTATAAAGTGGTAAAAGTATCTCAAGTGCTGTTGCCTTATCCTGTATTTTACTTCCTTCTGTAGATAGAGATATTTCTTAATGTCAACAATCCACAGTGTATCTCTTCGTGTGACACCTAGAATCCTGATACATGCCATCTCAAACATTCAGCTACTGCTCTGAGGAGCATTTCATTGTCCAGGCCTCTGAGTTGTAGAGAAGTCAGCTCAAGACAACTGTCTCACATACTTGAAATTTTGTTTTTGTCGTTATGTCTCTTGAAACACAGGTCTCACCATCCCTATCCACCTCTTGATGTCTGAAATAGTTCCCTCTTTTGAACTTAGGTTTCCTCCAGATCACTCACTCCAGGAAGACATTCGATAGCATTTGGAGGAAAGGACTTGGAGAAACAATGAGTTTCTACAAGTATCCAGAGAAAATCATAAGAATACTAGAAAATGAAGTAGGTCCCAGCCCATACCCGAGGGTTTCTGGCCACTAAGGACCCTCTCCCCCTCCACTGGCTTTTCTGCTTATTCCACTCCAGCTTGCCGCCAAGCACCCCTTTCCATCTGCGGGGTCCTAGCTTCCTGAACTCAGCCTGCTTCTGGGCTGAGGCTTTGGAGGAAGGGTGAGCGCAGGGCTACAGCGGTCTCCTTGTCCTGCAGAGTGGAGCAGAGCAGAGCTGGCAGCTTTCACCAAGCCCTCCCTTTTGAATGGGAATTCCTGGGCCAGCAAGGGGCCCTGATCCAGTGCTGGCAGATATATGATATATCAGGACCAACTGCTAAGTCCTGGGCCAGCAAGGCGCCCTGATCCGGTGCTAGTGGATACACCAGGACCGGTCCTGGGCCAACAAGGGGCCCTGATCCAGTGCTGGCGGATACACCTGGATTGAAGGACCAAGCCACTGAGACTTTCCTGAACACAATCGAAGGAACAGATGGGCAGGCACCAATCCAAGAATTGCTCCAACAACCTGAAAAGCAACATGATAACACTAGAATCCAGCGAGTGGGCAACAGGAAAACCTGAGCAACCTAATCCAGAAGAAGTAGAAGAAATTGACCTTAAACGTAACATTATGAAAGTGATAGAGACATTTAAAGAAGAGGTGAAAAACTCCTTTAAAGGAAGGGATGAGAAAACTAACCAAAAGTTAAAAGAAACGAATAAATTCCTCAAAGATACCCTAGAAAACCAAGAAAAAGCAATTAAATAGGTAGCAGAAACAGTTCAAAACTTGAAAAATGAAACAGAGGCAAGGAGAAAACACAAACTGAGAGATGGCTGGATATGAAAAATCAGGATAAATGAACAGGAACCACAGAGACAAGTATAACCAACAGAATACAAGAGATAGAAGAAAGAATCTCAGACGCTGAAGATATGATAGAGAAAAAAACTCAGTGATGGAAGAAAACAACCAATCCAACAAATGTGCAACACAAAACATCCAGGAAATCTGGGACACCATGAAAAGACCAAACCAAAGAATAATAGGGGTAGAAGAAGGAGAAGAATTCCACTCCAAAGGCCCAGAATATATATTCAAAAAATTATTGAAGAAAACTTTCCCAACCTAAAGAAGGATAATCCTATGAAGGTTCAAGAAGCATACAGAACACCAAATAGGCTGTACCAAAAAAAAAAAATCCCCTTGCCATATAATAATCAAAACACAAAACATACAGAATAAAGAAAGAATATTAAGAGCTGCAAAGGAAAAGGTCAAGTAACATAAAAGGATAAACCAATCAGAATCACCTGACTTCTCTATGGAAACCATGAAAGCTAGAAGGTCTTGGATAGATGTGCTGCAGAAACTAAGACACCATAGATACAAGCCCAGACTACTATACCCAGCAAAGCTTTCTTTCACCATTGATGGTGAAAACAAGATATTCCAGGATAAAAACAAATTTAAGCAAAATATAGCCATAAACCCAGCCTTACAGAAAGTACTAGAAGGTAAACCGCAACTAAAGGAAGCAAACAACACCCATAATAACAAAGACATCTAACAACCCTACACAAGCTCAAACCAAAGAAGGGAGACACACAAACCCTACCAACAAAAAGAAAATAACTGAGTTAACAACCACTGGTCATTAATAACGTTTAATATTAATGGACTCAATTCACCTATAAAAAGGCACAGGTTAAGAGAATGGATACAAAAACAGGATCCAGCATTCTGTTGTTTACAGGAAAAACACCTCAACCACAATGACAGACATTAATTCAGAGTAAAGGGTATGGAAAAGGTTTTTCAATCAAACGGCCCTAAGAAACAAGCAGGTGTGGCTATACTAATATCGTACAAAATCAACTTCAAACTAAAATCTATCAGAAGAGATGGAGATGGACACTTCATACTCATATAAAGGAAAGATTCATCAAGATGAAGTCTCAATGCTGAATATATATGCCCCTAATATAAAAGCAATCACATATGGAAAAGAAATATTACTAGAACTAGAAGCACACATCAAACCCCACACACTAGTAGTAGGAGATTTCAACACTCCTCTCTCACCAATGGACAGGTCAACCAGACAGAAACATAACAAAGAAATATGAGAACTAACAGATCTAATGAATCAAATGGACTTATTAGACATCTACAGAACACTCCACCCAAACAGGAAAAAATATACCTTCTTCTCAGCATCCCATGGAACCTTCTCGAAAATTGATCACATACTAGGTAACAAAGCAAACATCCACAGATACAAAAAAGTTGGAGTACCCACCTGTGTCTTATCGGATCACCATGGAGTAAAGTTAGAATGTAACAACAATTCCACCCCCAAAAAGCATACAAATTCATGGAATCTGAACAGTCAACTACTGAACCACTCCTGGATCAAGGATGAAATAAAGAAAGAAATTAAAGTCTTCCTTGAATTCAACGAAAATAAAGACACAACATACCAAAACCTATGGCCCACTATGAAAGCAGTGCTAAGAGGAAAATTCATAGCACTGAGTGCCCACATAAAGAAAACGGAGAAAGCACACATTAGTGACTTAACAGCACACCTGAAAGCTCTAGAAAAAAAGAAGCAGACTCACCCAGGAGGAGTAGAAGACTGGAAATAATCAAACTGTGGTCTGAAATCAACAAAATAGAGACATAGAAAACAATCCAAAGATTCAATGAAACGAAGAGCTGGTTCCTTAAGAAAATAAACAAGATCGATAAACCCTTATCCAAACTAATCAAAAGGCAGAGAAAGAACACTAAAATTAACAAGATCAGAAATGAAAAGGGGTACATAAAACAGACACTGTGGAAATTCAAAGAATCATTAGGTCTTATTACAAAAGCCTGTATGCCACAAAATTGGAAAATGTATAAGAAATGGACAGTTTTTTAGATAAATACCACATACAGAAATTAAATCAAGATCAGGTGAACAATTTAAATAGACCTATAAGTCATGAGAAAATAGAAGTGGTCATCAAAAACCTCCCAACCAAAAAAAGCCCAGGACCAGATGGTTTTAATGCAGAATTCTACCAGAAATTCCAAGAAGAGCTAATACCTATATTCTGTAATGTGTTTCACATAATAGAACAGAAGAGTCATTGTCAAACACTTTTTAGGAAGCTACAGTTACCTTGATACCAAAATTACACAAAGACGCAACCAAGAAAGAGAATTACAGACCAATCTTATTCATGAACATCGATGCAAAAATTCTCAATAAAATACTAACAAACCGAATCCAAGAACACATCAAAAAATCATCCACTACGATCAAGTAGGCTTCATCCCAGAGATGCAGGGCTGGTTCAACACATGAAAATCTATCAATGTAATCCATCATATAAATGAACTGAAAGAAAAAAAAACATATGATCATTTCATTAGATGCTGAAAAAGCATTTGCCAAAATTCAACACCCCTTTATGATAAAGGTTTTAGAGAGATTAGGGATACAAAGATCATATCTAAATATAATAAAAGCAATATACAGCAAGCCAACAGATAACATCAAATTAAATGGAGAGAAACTCAAAGCGATTTCACTAAAACCAGGAACAAAACAAGGCTGCCCACTCTCGCCATATCTCTTTAATATAGTGCCTGAAGTCCTAGCAATAGCTATAAGACAAAATAAGAAGATCATGGGGATTTGAATTGGAAAGGAAGAAGCCAAACATTCGTTATTTGGAGATGATATGATAGTGTACATAAGTACCCCAAAAACTCTACCAAATAACTTCTACAGCTGATAAATACCTTCAGTTATGTTGCAGGATAGAAAATCAACTCAAAATAATCAGTAGCCCTCCTATACTCAAAGGATAAAGAAACAGAGAGGGAAATCAGATAAACATCACCTTTCAAGATAGCCACAAATAGCATAAAGCATCTTGGGGTATCATAACCAAGGCAGTGAATGACTATTTGACTAGAACGTAAAGACCTTGTAGAAAGACATTGAAGAGGATGCTAGAAAATGTAAGGCTCCCATGCTCATTGATTGGTACGATCAATATAGTAAAAATGGCAATTCTACCAAAGGCAATCTATAGATTCAATGCAATCCCCATCAAAATACCAACAACATTCTTCATAGACCTTGAAAGAACAATAATCAACTTTATATGGAAAAACAAAAAGCCCAGGTTAGCCAAAACAATCCTATAAAATAAAGGAACTGCTGGAGGCATTACCATCCCTGACTTCAAACTCTATTACAGAGCTACAGTACTGAAAACAGTTTGGTATTGGCATAAAAACAGAGACGTTGACCAAAGGAATTGAATCGAAGACACGGATATTAATCCACAAACCTATAAACACCTAATATTTGACAAAGAAGCTAAAAGTATACAATGGAAGAATGAAAGCATCTTTAACAAATGGTGCTGGCATAACTGGATGTCAACCTGTAGGAGAATGAAAATAGATCCTTATATATCTCAATGCACAAAACTCAAATCCAAATGGATTAAAGACCTCAATATAAATCCGAGCACTCGTAACTTGATAGAAGAGAAAGTGGGAAGGAATCTGCAATACATGGGCACCAGAGACCACTTCTTGTGTAAAACCCCAATGGCACAGACAATAAGAGCAACAATCAACAAATGGGACCTCCTGAAACTGAGAAGCTTCTGTAAAGCAAAAGACAGTCATTAAGTCAAAAGGCAAACTACTAAATGGGAGAAGATCTTCACTGACCCCATATCAGACAAATATCTGCTCTCCAAAATATACAAAGAACTCAAGAAACTAGACATTAAAATCCCTAATAACCCAATTAAAAAATGGGGTAATGATGTGAACCGAGAATTTTCAACAGAAGAATTTCGAATGGCCAAAAGATACTTAAGATCATGTTCAACTTCCTTAGCCATCAGGGAAATGCAAATCAAAACAAAGTTGAGATACCATCTTACAGCTCTCAGAATGGCTAAAATCAAAAACACGAACGATTGCCTATGCTGGAGAGGATGTGGAGTAAGGGGAACTCTCATCCATTGCTGGTGGAAAAGCAAACTTGTGCAACCTCTTTGGAAATCAGTGTGGCGGTTTCTCAGGAAATTGGGAATCAACCTACCTCAGGATCCAGCAATACCACTCTTGGGAATATACCCAAGAGAAGTCCAATCATACTACAAAAGCATTTGTGCAACTATGTTCATAGCAGCATTATTTGTAATAGCCAGAACCTGGAAACAACTGAGGTGCCCCTCAATGGAAGAATGGATCAAGTGTGGAATATAGACATATAAGAATACTACTCAGCGGTAAAAAAAAATGACATCTTGAATTTTGCATGCAAATGGATGGAAATAGAAAACGCTATCCTGAGTGAGGTAACCCTATCCTGAGTGAGGTAACCCAAACCCCAAAAGACGATTATGGTATGTACTCACTCATTAGTGGACTCTAGCCATAAACAAAGGACATTAAGCCTATAGCACACAAGTCTAGAGAAGCCAAATAGCAAGGTGAACCCAAAGAAAAACATATATAGATCCTCCTGGAAATTGGAAGCAAACAAGATCGCCAGGCAAAAGTTGGAATCAAGGGGGTGGGAATTGAGGTGAGGGTAGCAGAGAGGAGGAAGGAGAGGGGAGAAGGGTAGGACTGGGGAGAGCTTGGAAGAGTGGGACAGTGGAGATGGAGGAAAGGTGGATATTGGGGAAGGGAATAAGATATCTACATTAAGTGAGTCATTTTAGGACTGGCAAGATACTTGGCTCAAGAGGGCATCCCAGGTGTCCACAGAGATGTCCCCAGCTAGGTACGTGGGCAGCAGACGAGAGGATGCTGGAACTAGCCTTGTCCCATAGTCACATTGATGAATATAATTTGATCACCACCATGGAAATTTTCCGATGAATGGAGATAGAGACAGAGACCCACATTCACATCAGAGCAATGGACTGAGCTCCCATGGTCCAGTCGAAGAGCAGAAGGTGTGAGAAGATGAGCAAGGAAGTTAGGACCATGAGGGGCTGGTCCACCCACTGAGACATCATGCCTGAACTAATGAGAGCTTACCAAATCCAGTTGGTTTGGGACTGAACGAGCATATGATCAAACCAGACTCTCTGAATGTGGCTGTCAATGGGGGCAGACTGAGAAGCCATCAACAATGACACTAGGACCTATCTCTTCTGCATGTATTATCTTTTTGGGAACCTAGTCTATTTGGATGCACACCTTCCTAGGACAGGATGAAGGGGGGGAGGTCCTTGGACTTCCCACAGGGCAGGGTACCATGCCCTCTTTTAAGGAAGCAGGGTGAGGGAGGAGGGGTGGGGGGAGTGGGAGGGGACTGGAAGAAGGGAAGGAAATGTAAAAAAAATTTTTTTGAATGGAAAAAAATTAAAGAGTATGGAAAAAAAGAATACTAAGAAATGCTTATAAAGATATTTTTTCACCTTGTCAAAGTCTGTGGAGAATTCCCTGTAACACTCCTACGATTGTCTTTAACTGATCACTTATGTGTTCTCTCACCACTACTCTTTAATATATTCTTAGAATTAATAATAGCAACAGCCCTGGAGGATGAGGATATAGCCGTGTAGGTAGGTGGTGTGCGAATCAATGACTTGTGTATCATCCACGATACAGCACTACTTGCTGAAAGTCAAATGAGCTGCAGGCCATGGTAAATAGAGTAGTGGAAGTAAGTGAAAACTGTAGCATCAAAGTAAATATGGAGATGACTTAGATACAACATATGGGTAGGGGGCACTAGGATTTTAACATTGTAATAAAGAAACAGAAACTCATTCAAACAGTCGACTTTGTCTATCAGGGAGGAAAATTTATGCTGATAGATAACATAGATGGATAGATAAATGCCTTTTCAGAGTTCCTAAATTTCTTTGAATTAACTTATTTTACACAATAATGCTTGTACTTCAACACTGTAACTAACTCTTCCACAAGCTTCTAATAAACTATCACAAATCCACAGAGGGGAAAAAAGTATTTATTTTTGAGAATATATATATATCACCAATATGGTCTCAGAAATTGTGAATGGTTAGAATCAGTGAATACGAAGAGGATTAAAAAGTACTGACAATTTTTAATAATGTTTTTACTTGTATTTATTTTGAATTTCCCTTAATATATGTTAAGGTTTAGGTTTATGGATCAGAAAGAATTCCAGTTGAAATGATTAATAAGCAAATGTATTCTATTGACTTATTATCCTTTACTCTGCTTTTTATTGACTCTGACTAGAAAGAGATGACAATGACTTTCAAAATTAAACTTCAATGTTTATTTCCATTGCTGTATTTCATATTTATGGAACTCTTTCCTTCTGTTACATTTGGGTTTGAGCAGCATTTTCAAATCTGACCCAGAGTTGTTTGATTTGGAGGTCAACTCACAGCTATGGCAGAGACTGATTTAGACTACAAAATGAAACCTGTCTTAAGGATCCTACAAACCAAAGTGGGAGAAATGCTTTACCTAAATGTTAAAATGGAGGGAGGGAAACAAGATGATCTAGATAAAGTTGGCTCCGGAGGTGGGCTAGAAGCAGGGACTCTTCAGCCACAACCCTGACCCTGCCTTCAAAAACTACTTCAATGTTTTTGTGATGTGAATCTGTTTGAGTTTGCTGTTGCTAAATAGGGCTGGCAGGGTGGTCGGCCACAGGCTGGAGCTCGAGCAGACTCTGCCCCAGAACGTGCTGGTCAAATGTATGATTGCCCACCCTCTGAGTAACAGATGGAAAATGGTTCATTTTTGGAATTGAGACTCCTAGGAAGACTTCCAGGGTCCATGCTGGCTCCCAGAGGCCATGTGGGTGTTTGTGATCCATGCTACCACCAGGAAGTATGCTGGTGTTTGGTCAGTGAGCCTGGAGGTCTATGTGGACATCCATGGTCTGTGCTGCCACTGGAGGCCATGTCCATGTCCAGTCTGGGCTACTACCAAAAGCCAGGTGGATGTCCATGTTAGGAGTGGGGAAGGACTCCGTTGTCTTTAAGTGGCTGGCCACTAGAAGTTTGCTCATGACCCAGAGTATATGAGCAACATAAATTAAACTCAGTATTATTTGTTTGTTTGTTTTCTTCTTCTTTTATTGGGAGGAGATCAGAAGTGCAGAGGACCTGGGTAGACTTGGAAGTGAATGTGACTGCGGAGCATTATGTGAAAACCTCATACAATCAGTAAAATACCATGTTGAAAGAAAAAAAGGTAAAGGAAATATGAGTCAATTAATGTTGTTCACCTGGATACTGCATACTGATTTTAAGTATTGTGTGGCACTTAGGCATCCTTCCCATTATAGGATATCAAAAACTATCAGGCGATTCTTATCAGTCAGGTGTAAATTACGTTAAGAGGTTATTTTTTATTTTATTTCAGGTGCACATAGTCATGCTACCAAGAACAACAGTCCAATATATATGTCTGCTTTTAGTTTTAGCTTAAAGTATTATGTTAGATGTGGGCCATATACAATAAGGATAAATGTTTAAATAAGTGCTTAGCTTAAGAAATCAACTCCAATTATATAGATTAGAGTATATATATATATTGATTTGATGCAAATAAATAAGTTTGTCTTTTGTTTGTTGTTTCAAACAACTCCAATTATATAGATTAGAGTATATATATATATATATATATATATATATATATATATATTGAATGCAAATAAATAAGTTTGTCTTTTGTTTGTTGTTTCAAACAGCTCTCGTTCACTATGACTGGTTATTTTGTTGTTGTTGGTTTGTTTTTTCATTCCTCTGCACCATTCCTCTGTATTTTTGAATTCCAGAATCACTAGACACTAAAATCCTTACGGTTCAGCCAGTTCAGCTGGTCTGACATAACCCACGCAAGGCACACCTGTACCTTGCCTGAGTGCATGGCGCTTCCATATTCAGAGTTATGCCTTAAGCCTCTTTAGCCACAGAGACTTAAGTCTTCTCAGCAAACAATATCTGTGAGGGCAAATGTGCTTTGGAGTAAACATCCTAAGGGGTCACAAATTTCCCATTGAGTCACAAACCTCTTCCTGGCTTGCCACCTCACTTTGAACTTCTCTACACCAGGAACACCTGCCTTTGCCCTGGCTCTAGGTGTCATTAAAAGCTCAGTTTCACACCTGTCTATCCATCTCCTTCCTTGCTTTGCTCCATCTTTTTACTCTCTTTTTTTAATTTATTAATTATGCTCCCTAAAGCAAGAACTTCTAAATTCATGCCTTAGCTTTATTTCTAGTGGAGTCTAATTAAGTAAACTTCTCAATATCCTTTTTCCAATGTAATATTTTCTTTATTAACACAAAGCCAGTTAAAAATGTAGAGATCAAAAATATTCCATGTTTTATCTTTTAAGCTATATTAATGCTATTAAGTCAGTGTTTCAGAAAGCTACATTGTTGACACATATTCAGTGCATCAGAGTTGATTATTATCGAAAAGCAAGCTGAGAGATGCATACCAGTTTGTGGAAATTAAGGAGTTAAAATAGCATTCATTTTCGCATTGTTTTAAGACTTTATATATATAATCATTCATTTGGAACAAAAGTGTCTTTTCAATGTCAAAATAAAATTTAAAAAATGTATTTTCCAGCTTCAGAAGAGAACATTATTTGGAAAAAAACACTTTGAAAAGATACGGAACAATTATTCAAAAATGCCTTTCAAAATTAAGTTGGTATAAATATCCCATATTATAAGGCATAATAGCATTAAATATCCAAAACTGCTGATATGTAGGAAAGTAAACTAAAAAAGAAATAGTGTCAGCCTTCATTGGTGACTTTTGTAATAAATCACTTGTATGTAAAATATTCAGCATATGTTGGGCTGTAGTAACTGGCAACAGCTCAAAGTAAAAACTGCCAAATGTTTTAGGGTTATTTTCTTTAATTAATGCAGAAATTGGTATTTGATGTTTATATATGCCTAGAAATCTAGAGAAATAAGTGAAAACTCATTTCATTTCAAAGAAATTCTCTCCTCTGCGGATTTCTGGAATTTAAATGCAAACCACGAGGTTAAACAACTGTGTTTCCGATTATATAGCTTTACCATGTTATGTGTGCACACGTTAAAAAAATAATCAATACAAAGCTCGTTCTTTGTTGTCAAATAAGAAACAGTAAATTAATTTTGCCTTTGAATTATATGGGATTGAATTATACAAGAAAATCTTGGCAATGTTCCTTTTCTTAATTAACGATTTGTCAGATCATCAATCTTCCTTTCTCCCTGTGTGTTAATACTCGGTTTGCTTAGTATTTACTTAAGCCGCATCTCCTTCCTAAAGAAAAATTCTTATCTTGTTACTTAAGATGTATCCAAGTACTGCTACAAAGGTGGGTCAGATAATGTCCCATCATATTTAGTAAGAACACGAAGTACCTAGTTCTCCATATTGCAATCTAGAGTGCTTTCAACTAATTACAGCATTCAAAAACCATTTGCTTGCAACTATAATTGGTAGCATTGTAAAATGAATATTCCTTTAAAATAAGAATTGTCTTAATATGACAAACGTATATTTCATACTAGCTTTATTTCTCTAAGGCAAATACTAATTTTTCCTTCAGAAATATAAGCAGACATAAATTTTTCTCTTTCATTAAGGAACTGAAAAACGCTTTACCCCGTGGTCACTGGTTTCACCCATTTCAGAGGCTTTATATGGAAAATATTAGAAGGTGCAATTACCTCATGGATCAGTGACTACTAAGCTGATACGCCATTGATTTTTTAAATCACAAGACGATGCAAAGCATAGCTCCTGAGGATCAAATGTCTCAGTCCTGTCAGGGGTCTTTTTTTCCCATGTCTTTGCTGTAGCTCTGTGTGGAAGAATCAATGGGGTAGGAAAGATTTGGGTAGCATCTCATCAGCAAGCAAAGAGATGATGAATTGAATTTTAAAGTGATTTTTTTAAAAATATAATTTATTTTATATTATCTCTATGATTGATAGTCTAAAGATATTGACAGAGTTCTAATCATAATCTTGGTCACAACTGAAAACAATGAAGTGAAAAGAGAAGCTTGGTGCCTTAATTAAAAACTAGGATTTCAGTGCATCCAATCATAAACTCCAAATTGAGTTGTCATTTGGATAGTCATGTCATGTATGGTAATCCTTATATAAGATTCAGCTCTTTCAATTTAAGGGATTGTGGACATAAACACACACACACACACACACACACACACACACACACAACTGTACTATGGCAGAAAATCTCCAGTTCCATAAGTATAAGAAATTAAACTATGGATAATTTTGCTTTATGACATTAATATCATTTTAAAATAGCCCAAAGATAGTTACGTATGAAGCAGGGTAGAAAAATGGAAGGGAGGAAGAGAGTAATGAAAGGGGGCAGAGAAAGAGGGAAGGAGGGATGGAAGAAAAAAGATACTGTCATTATTAGATATTAACATTTACATCATTCAGCAGTTTAGTTTTTTCTAGAAGAAAGTGACTTAAGTTATTAAACAAATCCTTTATAGTGGTCAGTATAATACCATTGTAATCTTTGACCCTTCTGAGAGTGAAAACAACAGTTGGCCATAACCATCTCCGCTTAAGTGAAGAAGTGAGAATAGCTCATTAAATATTTGTCAGATAGTATGTGCCAGTGTAGAGGATGAAAGAGTAATGGAAGACAGCCTAGATCTGAAGCCATTTAAACGACTTAGTGATTATGAGACTTCGCAAGTGTCTCTATGCTTCCATGTACATCTGCTATTGTTTGTGCTATGAGACACAATTTGTTTACTTTCTGTTTCTCTTGAATGTATAAGATGGATTGATTATGCATTTATTAACCAATCTCACTCATCATTGATGAATTACTTGAATGCAAGAAATAACTTGAACACACACAGTATATATATTTGTATATGCACATATTTCTATACTTGAAAGATGCTTTATAGACATTAAATTATTTTTTCTTTCCTTTAGAAGAAATACTGAAGTTCTAACAGAAATTTTGTCTGTTCAAAGTTGTAGATAAAATGGGTTTTTTTTTCTTAAAAGAGAAAGCAACTTCCTTTTCTCTTTCATTTATTTACTTCTTTATCTTATTCATGTTAGTCTGTTATAGGATATTATATGTTATAGGATATATTTTACTAAAGTTTTCCTAATATTTTAAATATTAATAATTAGAAATAGTTATTACCACAAAGACAATTAAGTAGTGACATTGGACAATAAATCTACAAAATGTTGAATTACAAACCAATTACTTTCTTTAGGTATGCACTTTAAATATGATGGAATGGATATTTCATTATGGAAAAGTGAGAGTAACATACTTACTATCTTTAGCTCTAACATTCAATACTGTACTTTGGTGCTAAAAGCTTTTTATCTACAATAAAGTAAAAGTAGGTCAATATAATATTTAAATATGATAAATGGATACATGATTTTTGAAGTACTCTGAAAATATGAATTATTCTTCCATACAAAATATTACAGCATAAATTCTAAAATTTCTGTGTAGAATTTTGACAAAAATATATTAATATTTAGATAGAATATGAAAATTTATTTCACTAAAAGAATGCTCTATTGGTGATGTTAATAGAACTAGGAAAACAATGTAATAATTTCCAATAAGTATCCCTAATTTAAATAGAATTGCATAATGTCTGTGAATATACACAAAATTTATCAAACTTTAGGCATACAGATAAGTTGACACTGTAATAAATGTTGAGACTTACCTCACAATATTTGGAGGTAATGTGAGAGACAGGCACAACATGGACATTTGTTCAACACTGACATAGCCCTGAATTTTGAAGTCTGGTTATACAGAAGGTGGACCTGAGCCACTGTTACTTTTGCAATGTCATGGTTGCTCCCCCCAGGAGCCTTGTGATATTTTTCTCATTATCTCTTTTCTGGGACATGAGCAATGATGCTTAGTCACTCAGTAGTTACCACTTGGATACAGAGAAAGTGTTCTTGAAAGAGGATAAAACAGTTTATAAGAAGAATTTAAGTCTTTATTGATATTTATTGAGCTCTACATTTTTCTCTGCTCCCTTCCCTGCCTCTCCCCTCCCCCTTGAACCCTCTCCCAAGGTGCCCATGCTCCAAATTTACTTAGGAAATCTTTTCTTTTTCTATTTTTCATGTAAATTAGATATATGTATGTTCTCTTAGGGTCCTCATTGTTGTCTAGGTTCTCTGGGATTGTGATTTGTAGGCTGGTTTTCTTTGCCCTATGTTTAAAAACCACTTATGAGTGAGTACATGTGATAATTGTCTTTCTGTGTCTGGGTTACCTCACTTAAAATGTTATTTTATAGCTCCATCCATTTGCCTGCAAAATTTAAGATGTCGTTATTTTTTTCTGCTGTGTAGTACTCTGTTGTGTAAATTTACCATATTGTCCTTATCCATTCTAGTCGAGGGGCATTTAGGTTGTTTCCAGGTTCTGGCTATGACTAACAATGCTGCTTTGAACATAGTCGAGCACATATCTTTGTGGCACGATTGAGCATCCTTTGGATATATTCCCAAATGTGGTATTACTGGGTCTTGAGGAACTTAAGCAAAACCCCAGGAGAGCCAAAACAATCCTGTACAATAAAAGAACTTCTGGAGTCAAAACAATCCATGACTTCAAACTGTACTACAGAGCTACAGTACTGAAAACAGCCGGTATTGCCATAAAAACAGACAGGAGAACCAATGGAAACAAATCGAAGACCCAGATATTAATCCATACACCTTCGAACACCCGATTTTTGTCAATGAAACAAAAGTAAAACCAAATGGAAAAAAAGAATTTAAGGCTTTAAAACAACTTGAACATACACTGAAATTACTCTATGTCTTAAGCTGGAGAGCCCTTCATATTGATGTTTATCATTGCTTTATCCACAATAGGAAAGAAATATATCCAATCTAGATATCCAGCAACAGATAAATGGATAATGAAAATGTGGTGTACATACACTGTGATATTTGATCCCATTAAAAGGAAAAATGAAATTAGAAAATTCACAGAAAAAAAAATGTGTAAGTCTGGAAGAAACACATTAATTGAGGTAACAGCATCAGAAAGATAAAACGTCAGGTATGATGCTGAGCACTAAATCAATTTTTTGGTAACTCTTGAGATTTGCTTTGTGCCCAAGTATGTGGTAGTTTTTGGAAAATGCAGCGTGAGAAATGAAGAAGTTAAATTCTTTTCTATTCAAATAAAATTTCCTGCAAATGTCTGTTAGGTCTACTTGGTTTATGATCCCATTTAGCTCCAACATTTCTCTGCTTAGTTTTCATCTGGATGACCTGTCTATTGGTGAGATTGGCACCTTGAAGTTACTCACTTTCACTCTGTAATAGCTAATATGTGATGACAGTTTTAGTAGTGTTTCTTTTATGAACTTGGAAGCTCATGTGTTTGGTGCATATAAGTTTAGAATTTCATTAGTGCCTGACTTAGCAGTTATTATCCCAAATACAGCCGAACAAAACTGAAACATAAATATTGGGAAATAAACATTCTGCTCCTTCAAAGAAAGAGAAAAATACATGGAGTATGGAAGGAAGAGCAGGAGAAGATAACCTCTTATCCTTTTGGCTGTTACAAAATAGTAGAAAAAAAATCCCTAATAGCTGTGAAGTCATGGTATATGGAGTCATTTTATTCATAGTAGCTTAAACATGTAGAACTATGTAAACACATTAGTTAAAAACTCAATCAGGAAACAAAAGCAGACAGAGAATTCAAAGATTTCTAGTGACCTTTTAACACTAGCCAGGACTTGTCTTCTAAAGCCTCCACAAACTTAAAAATGTTACTGACCAAACATTGAAAACATGAACCAATGCAGAATAATTCAAATTCAAACAATAATAAAAATAGGATAGAACTTTTTTTAAAAAAAGTGTTAGTTAGGAAAGGTCAACATGAAGAAGGAGGAAAGGTGCAAGGGATAAGAATGGAACGCAAAAGAGGAAATAATTATTGGTTTGTGAAATCTGAGAAAATGATAGATATTTACAAATAATAACTATCAAATTTCCAAATGTCTCATGGTAAAATTGGTAACTTCCAAATTAGTATTCTAATCACAAAGACTAGGAAACAGAATCAGAATAAATATTTATCAACCAATGAACAGACAGTGAGAATGTGATGTATGTAAATAAGAAAATTTTTACTTATTTGTAAAGAAAAACAAAAACATAATATTTGCAAAAAAATTTGATAAATTTGGAAATTATTACACGAAGTGATGGAACCCAGACCCAGGAATGCAAACTCTGAATATTGTTCATTGTGTGAACATCCTAACTGAGGATTTTGAGATCTGTGTGTGTAACTTGAAGTACCTGTAGAAGATATGAGTTTAGCAAAGGGTTGTAGTTACAGCACAGAGTCCCACAATAGCTCGGAATAGAGTGTTAACACAGGTTTACTTGTTTGGGGATAAATTCACAGTGTGGGTAGTGATGCACTGTCCTCTGCGTGCACTGAGAATTGTAACCAAATCCAGCAGGAAAAAGAGGTCACTCATGCTTTTTGTCTGCACTTTATAGTGCATGAGACCACAGTCAAAGTGGGCTGATATCTCTAAGGCAATTGGCCGAAGGAGTGCCCCCAACACAGAACCATTGGGCAAGGGGTGCCTCAAGGAAGAAAGAATAGTAGAACCTAAGTCACACAAAAATGTTGAGTAGGGAATGTAGGGACGAAATATTTTTGCAGAGATGGTTAGAGCTATCAGGAAAAAGAGGACATGAGAATGAGAGTTAACAAAAACAGAGTGTTTATGCAAAAGTCATATAAAAAGATATTGTATTAGAAGTCAGTTAAAAACCTAAGTAAAAAGACAATAAATTATAGAAAGGAAACTTCATACACAGTTGGATAATCTTGTTCTTAGAGGTTATGAGTTATTAATAGAAATCTCAGAAACAAGAATCATTGTCCAGCAAAACAGTCCAGGCTTTTGCCATTCCCCTTGTTTAGCTATCAGAAGCAAACGGTAAGATCCTACTGATGGAGACACATTACACCTTAGTCATAAGATGTAGAAGCATTAACCTGGAAGAGAAATGGCAATTTCCTCTCTGCTGTATAGTGACAAAAGATGCTACATAATCTGCTAGAATGGGAAACAGCATCAATATTCTGAAACATCTACGAATACTACAAAATACAGCACCAACCTGCCAACCCAGATGCTCCTACTAGAGGAGAAGTGACACAACTGTAATGGGACAAACTCAACTTTCCCTAATTGGATCTGAGGCCCGCTCCTCAGGATACAAGTCTTTCTTGGCACTATAAACCTGTTGTAAAAAAAAAAAAAGAAAAGAAAAGAAAAGGGAAGAGGCCTGAGGTGATTGTAGCCCTAGAAGGTAACTGATGATGGACATTTAGCTAAACTGATATGATGTCAAATCCCTTCTAAACATTTAAGTTCATACCCATAGATAGATGTAACTTTCATCCTTAACCATTAGTTTTTCTTTGCTGTGACCATCATGGATTGCAGAGATCCATGGCTACTAAGAAGAAAGTATTATTGAGTTCTTGGTACCCAATAGAATTTGGTACTTTTAAGACCTAATGGATCTTTGCTGGACTGATACGAAAAGAATGTAAAAGATCAAAGATCAGAGAAGTGCTGCGGAATGCTGTATTCTAGTCACAATGCTACCATGACAGTCATGAAGACACAGTAACTGTGTTTCCCTGAACTGAGTTTTTGTGGGACTAGTCCTGTTTTCAGTTAGCCACAAATTAGAAATGGACTCCTTGAGTCCCTACACTCTTCTGTTGAATTATAGGATACTGATGAATTCTAGGGAATGGAGAGTCTGTGTATTTAGTTATTTAGACTCACTGGTGAGTCTACCAGGCCCAGTGAGTGACACACACACACACATACAAGTCATTAACAAGGGAAAAAAGCTTAGGGGATGTTAATGAGGGATTGGTATCAGTGAATTAATTGTAACATTAATGATATGCATTATCTGTATTTGTGGAACTTTCAAAGAAAAATTTTGATTAACAAAATAATTAGTTATGTTGCAAACAAGTATACAAAACACATATGTGAAGCTAAAATTTTTGAACAGATGAAAATAAATCTATTTTGAATTAGGAAACCTGCACTATTAATGCAAATTACTAAGGATGAAACTATGAATACTTTTATGTTTCTACCTGTGCTTCTATTTTTCACAGTCTTATGCAATTGATGTGCAACTTACAATCACAATAAAATGAAAATACTAAAAATAGTATTTAATTTCCTGTATAGTGTTACAGATTTCAACTTATCTCCCACTTGTTTTAGACTCAAAACTCATCTGGTTTGGAAATCTGCCGGATGCTGCCAGAACCTTTATTCTCATCCTTGAAAATAGCAAATAGAATCATAACGATTCCAACCTTTTCATAAAATTAACTTACTTATCTTTTCCAGACTTCTTTGTTAAAGTGTTGAATGACTACTAGAGTTTTATTTCAACTGTCTATCTTATTTAATAAGATCAATACTAGGATTGTAAACTAGAAAAATTAGGAAAGAAGTGCAAAATCAATTTAAGAAAAATGAATTGAATTATTTATTCAAAGACTTAAACTAAAGAGATTGGATAATTTTGCTTTGTTTCTGTTATTAGAAAATGTGTGAACATACTCTGGATAATTTATTTATCTTCTTATTTATACATATAAATAGCTTATTAATCTTCTACCTTTATGTATGCATGTTTGTATATATATACACACACAAGAATCACCTATGTACTTCTTAAATGCAAAATTATATATCACATTCTATATGTATTTACTCATTCACCAAATTTATATGGCCATAGTGTTAATATTAGCACTGCTGATTTGACATAAATTAGACTTACCTGAGAGATGGGCCACTGAGCACATCTATGGAAATTACCTTGATTGTGTTAAATGAAAAGTGAACGCTCAGTGAGCACTGCCATTCCCTTGCCTGTGCACCCTGGATTGAATACAATGGAGAAAGTAAGCCAAGTAGCATCCATGCCCTTACCCGTTGCTTTTCACATCTTCACTGTATAACCAATATGAGAAGCCTTTTGAACATCCTCCTGCCGTGATATTCTGCACAATAAAAGACTGCTGTGCTGAAACCTTTCCCCTTTAAACTGTTTTCATCAGATTATCTTATCCCAGCAACAGGAAAAGAAAACAAGATCCTGAACTTTGAATATGCATGCTGAAAGCATATTTTTTTGCTATTCATGCTAGAAATATATTTTGCTATGGAGCTTAGTCTCTCCAAAATTTCATGTCTTAATTCTTATAACTACCTATTGAAGAGTTTAGAGTAGAGAATAGCCTCTCTTTCTCTCAATCTCTTATTAGCTGTCATTCAAATAATATGCTTTTTTTGTATCAGATACAAGCAGTAACATTTTTATTGAAAACTTGCCTGGAAAGAACTTAATATGTAGTAACTATCTGGTCTTGAACTGACAGACATCCTCCTGCCTCTGCCTCTGTCTTGGTCACTATTCTATTGGTGTGAAGAGACACCATGACCAAAGCAACTTTTATAAAAGAAGCATTCCATGTGGGATTGCTAGCAGTTTCAGATGGTTAGTCCATATCATCAAGTAGGGAGCACAGTGGTACAAAGGCAGGCATGGAACTATGAAGTAGCTGAAAGCTGCATCTTAAGGCACAAACAGGGAAGTAGAAAACCTGTAGAACTGGTGTGAGCTTTTTGAAATCTCAACACGACTGCAGGGTCACCCTTCCTCCAACAGGACCATACCTACTCTAAGGCCATAACCCTAATCCTTCTAGTATTTCCCAAACAGTCTCTCCCTGACAACTAAATATTCAAATATATGATCAAATGAATCCTTCTCATGATTAAAGGTATATACTACAACACATGGCTATAATAGTAATTTAATGTCACCAATGTATGTATAATTTCTTAGATTCAGACCAGTTGTGATAAGATATCTTAATAGGAAATAACTTCAGGGGAGAATGGGTTTATTTGTCTTTCAATTCTAGGGTACGGTATATTATTTTGGTGAGTTCAAGGCAGGAATGGAAAATGGCTGGTTGCAGTACATCAATAGTCAAAAGCAAATATATCCATATTTATTTGATTATTGCCTTGTGTTCCACTCAGTATCTCTAATCTTTCACAATTCAATATCCCATGTCCAGGAAGTGGTACCATCCATAGTCAACTTGGTCTTCTCACATCTATGGACTTAATTAAAAAATATCTTCCACAGACACCTCTACAGGCTAACCCAAATGTTGACAATGATTTGTTGAGTCTTCCTTGTTCATTGCAGGTTATGCTAGGTTTACAAACAAAACCTTACATTATACATCAGAAAACTTCTTTTCTTTGAAAGTAAAACAGTAGGATTTATATTTATAATTTTATCAAATCATGCATTTTTTCAGGCATCTATTAGTGATACTATCCACAAAGTAATTGTGTCACAAGGTTGAAATAGATATGAATTCTACAAAAGTAAATTCACCAGAATTTAAGCACTTTATTTTACTTCTTTCTTCATGATAGTCTCATAGATGTGCCTGAAATTATCTAGTTCATCTATATGCAAATACACGTGGCCCATTTTCTTAGTCTATTATGCCCAGGAATATAATTGAAATGATGCAGAATGATTTTCCTCCTTCAGAATATCAGTTTGTAAGAAATAGACACTGATTTTTAATATAAAAAATTAATTCAACTTGAAATCAAGGCTAATGGAAATTTATAAATACTGAGGAGAGTGAGCAGTTTGTATAAAATAAATATATTATGGTACTCAATAACAATATATGCTACCTTACCAGTGCATATAATAAAATGCAGTGCATATAATAAAAGCTAAAATATTGATTGTCTTTAATGATTTGAGCTTCTCTATGTCACTGAAATTATCAGAAAATGATCTCAATAAGGTACTAGGATAGATAGGGGTATAAACAGTGACATTTATATCTCTCAAATTCTGTTTAGGTTGCTTTGAAAGAGTGATTAAATAAGGTCTCTGCAACTGCACAAAGTTACATGTAGAGATAATTGTTAATATCCAAGGATTCTCAGGTATATGGGAGTGTTCTGAGTTTTCAAAAAGGAACTGGTGCTGAGATGATTTGGCACCTCCCTTGCTGTACTTTCCAAGGTCGCACCTATCTCTGCTTTATAAGGTGATGTGTAGGTAGGATTGGTAACTAAATCCTTGGAAAGCAATAGGAAAAGCAGTGACATCTGTAACTAAATTATGCTTTAATTGAATTGTCAAGGATGGAAAAGATAGTTCAGAGCTTTAAAGTACTTTCTGCTATTGTAGAGGATGCTCATTCCAAGAACAGGCTACAACTGCCTCTTTCTCCAGTCCCAGGGGATCTGATACTCTCTGATGACCTCTGAGGCATCATGCGGGTGAATGCTACACACATATACCCAGGTACACACACATATACATAAAATAAATAAACATATTTTTAAATAAAACTTTATCAAGTTGTCATTTCCACATAATATAGTTTTGATTGGAATTCCTTATGAGATTTTTTTTCATACCCTTATAGAACAAAGTAATATAAAACGAAGTGCCCTCCTATCTTGTGAAATAACAAAATAGGTGTTTTAAGGAATTTTTTCGTCATGTAAACCTGATACCATCTTGGAGTAAATACTATCTTAGCCTGGTAACCATCGTATGTAGAGAAGAACAATGCACTGTGATAGCCAGTCTATGAACATTCCCTAGTAAAAAGAGGTAGGAGGACCATCACCTAGGTAACCTACGAATGCTCATTGCTTCACACACACACACACACACACACACACACACACACACACACACACACACACACACACCTCCAATTATGTTGTGAGATTTTAGAGTAACAGAAAGAGGAAAGGGATTGAAAGTGGAAAGTGGCACTTTGTGACACAGCTTCCATGACATTGTCATTGATGATGGAGTGAGAAGGCAGTGACATAATTGTCCTGGGCATCTCCATTCTCGTTTAGCTTTGTTTTGTTTTGTTTTGTTTTGTTTTACAAGAGGGTTTACCGTTCTTCTAAACATAAAGTTATTTTGAAATACCATGAGCCAATTTTGCTTTTCACAATTAAATAGTAAAAAAAGCAGTTCTTCATGATAAAATAGAAATTAATATAATGCCGAACAGGCTTGGTAAGATAACGAAAGTTGAGAGAGAGAGGCTAGGATAATCAAAGATGACCTTTTGAGAGCTAACAAAAGTGAAAAAAAAATGAGACCATATTCATAGTCTATTCTCACAGCATCAAGAAACACATAATACAATTCAAAAGAATAGGGAGATACATGTCAAGGACAGATACTATGGAATAACTCTTTGATTCTCACAATTGAAAGGTGGGATAATTAGAGTCCAACAAGCTTTACTTGGGGATAGGGTCTGCATGAGGCACTATCACACAGGATTGATACCCATAATAAGAAGTGAGTTGTTTTTTTTTTCATCCTGGCTTCTCTCCTTCCTCTCTGTTCTCATCCTTTCCATTCCTCTTCTTTTCATTTTCATGACACATTCTAAAGAAATTCTTCATTGTATACCGTGAAATTGCCTCTTGAGAGTCTTGAGTTAATATTTACATTTCTTCTTTGATAGCACGCTGGCTATCTTTCTGCCTTAGAGGTGCGAGCTAGCACTAGAACATAAGACAAAGTCTCTTTGATGGTACCAGCTGGATTTCTCTACATTCAATATGTTAAGTAGGTGTTTTCTTCAGGCTTAAGGCCTTACCATAAAGCTTTCTTTTATCCATGGATTTTTCTGGTTTGGTAACTTAACTGTGCTGTCATTTAAGCTACCAACAAAAAATTCCTTTTAAGTATCAAATTAACTAAGGAGTGATTAGCCTGACTGTTTAAGAAACTGCAGTGAGAAAATAGATGTTCATAGCATTGACTGTATGTAGGAATACAGAATTTTTGAGTGTGCCTCTATCTCTTACTCTCTCTATCTCTTTCTCTCTCTCTCTCTCTCTCTCTCTGTGTGTGTGTGTGTGTGTGTATGTTTGTGTGTGTGTGTGTGTGTGTGTGTGTATACACATATAAAACTTGAATTACCTTACACCAGGGATAAAGCTTCTGTTGAAAGTCATAGGTTACCAAATATACAGTTTAGTACCATGTTGACGATACCCTCGCTTGAGTTCTTGTTCAGGGGTTTGCAAAAATATATGGGCTTTTATCACTGCTCTTGATTGATCACCAAAATTTAATGGCAAGACATTATATCTGAAGATACCACATACTCTGGCCACTAAGTTGAGGAAAATAAAATTGCTGATCACTAGGAATCTCCTTCTCTTCTTGTTACATTTCATATAGAAAGCTGCTTTGTAGGTTGCTGAAGGAAAAATTCATTGACATTCTAAACTAATTATTAACTCAGTGAGCTAGACTAATGACTGGCATGGCAAGGTGTGCCTATTGGTCACTAGTGACACAAATGTTCTAGAGGTAAACAACTGATTTCTCATTGTATTTCAAACACATATTACTAAAGGAACTCTTTGGCTGATGCTGTAATTCTGACTGAGAAAACAAGGCTGGAGAGGTCATGGGACCAAGGGATGATCCTACTATATTTTTGATAAATATATTGTCCAACTGTCATACATATTCATAGTTTTATATTCAGGTATTAATGCCAACCTCAGGCCTCATCAATGAAATTTCTATTGTTATAGAAGTTAAGAAAATGAGACTCAGAACCGGTTGACATGTAAGTAATTAGTATCAGTGGAGTGATCAGGTACAAATGAGACAACGATATCACCCTTCTTCACACAAGGATCAAGTATCTTGAGGAAGATGTGGTAGAAAGATTGTAGGAGTAAGAGATGGGGGGGAATGGAATAAATCACTGTCTTCTGGATATGATAGAACACTACATTCAAGCCAGTAAACATTCCAGCATGGAAGGGCAAAGGCTCAAAATGTCCCATTCCTGAGTAGCTATTGACAATTGATGACTTCTAGTTGAGGAAGATTTAGTACTTTTAAGGTTGTGGACACTGGTAGGTTTACTGCTCCAGTAGATGGTCACATACCTAGTACTGTATGGACAACACAAAGAGGAGTCAACGCATTGCTTTAAAAGAATAATGAAAATCAAGAACATAAAACTGGAATGGGGTGAATCTGGGAGTAGTTAAGAGGATATCAGGGACTAATACTATCAAAATTCATTATAATCATATATATATTAATGAGAGGATTAATGAAATATTACATTGAAAAAAATTGATTTCATGGTACATTGTTATTTTAAATAGAAAAATGTAAAATTTGTAAATAGTAACAATAAAATAAAAACCATAGACTATGTAAAAATGTAGACTAAAATATTATGTTATAATCATATGTCTTAAAAGCTAAGACAAATATACTATTGTTAAGCAGGTAATGCTATAAACCCCCTATACATACAAATATCATAGTTCTTAATCATAAAATAGGCAATCGTTGTCTGAGTAGATTTAATATAGAAAGATACTATTGTTTTTAGTTCTATTGAATGTTTAAGTTAGATCATAACCAGTGAAGTAGTATAATATAAATGAAATATTTATTGAAAAAGTTTTTAGTTTTCACTAATATTACTAAGTAAACAAATAAAGAAAATTTCAAACGACAAATCGTATTCTTTGTGTGATAAATGAGTTTTCATAAAATGGAAATGTAAATACTATATCATAAAAGAAAATTATAGTATAAGCAGATGTGATATTTATTTAGAAACTAAAAAAAAAACAGTTAAGGGCATTAAGCAAAATATATGTCATTGGAAATGTTCTCTTTTTTTTTTCCCAAATTCTTTTATTTTTTTCCCTTCAAAAAAAAGAAATTACATTTCCTCCCCTTCTCCCAGTCCCCTCCCTTTCCCCCCCCCACGCTGCTTCCTTAAAAGAGGGCATGGTGCCCAGCCCTGTGGGAAGTCCAAGGCCCTCCCCCCTCCATCCCGTCCTAGGAAGGTGTGCATCCGAATCGACTAGGTTCCCAAAAAGATAATAAATGCAGAGGAGATAGGTCTTAGTGTCATTGTTGATGGCTTCTCATTCTGCCCTCATTGGCAGCCACATTTAGAGAGTCCAGCTTGATCATATGCTCATTCAGTCCCTGTCCAGCTGGATTTGGTGAGCTCCCATTAGATCAGGCACACTGTCTCAGTGGGTGGTTCAGCCCCTCGCGGTCCTAACTTCTTTGCTCATCTTCTCCCACCTTCTGCTCTTCGACTGGACCTTGGTAGCTCAATCCATTGCTCTGGTGTGAATGTGGGTCTCTGTCCTTATCTCCATCCATCGGACGAAATTTCTATGGATGTGATCAAGATATTCATCAGTGTGACTATGG
>PVIU01019989.1:0-35033 GCA_004026605.1 Ondatra zibethicus
TGGGCCTTGGACTTCCAACAGGGCAGGGCACCATGCCCTCTTTCAAGGAAGAAGGGGGAGGGAGGAGGGGTGGGGGGTAGTGGGAGGGGACCGGGAGAAGGGGAAGAAAGGAAAAAAATTTTTTTTTCATCTTTAATTATGTTCTTGAATGGAAAAAATAAAACAAAACAATGTATGGAAAAAAAAATAATAAAAAATATAAAAAAAAAAAAGTAGTTTCCCACTCACAGACCCCATGTCAAAGTTTGCAACGGCCACTGTGTGGCCCAGATCCTCCAGGAAGACCTGGGGGGCAGATTCAGATAATTCTTGGCCCATATTTTTAGGAAAAAGCACTGAGTTGATTATGAAAGTTGGCACTTTCAAATCATCCAGAACAAGTATGCCAAGTATGTTATGCTATAACAGCACCTTCTCCACACATGACCAGAACACCATGGATGCACAGCCAGTCTGTCTGCTCTGGGATGTGGTCCAGGAGGCCCCAGATGTGGGTGTCATTGGCATTGATGAAGAACTCCTGACTTGGAGTTCTGCAAAGTTATGGTCAATGTAGGCAAGACAGTGATTGTGGCAGCACTAGATAGAACCTTGCAGAGGAAGGCTTTTGGGAGCTTTTTTAACCTGGTGCCCCTGACCAAGAGTATAGTGAAACTGACTTCTCTGTCTATGGAGTTCTTCTGAGAAGCTACCTACAAACAAGAGGCTAGGCTTAGAGAAAGAGGTGGTGGTGATTGGTGGAGCAGACACCTACTGTTCCATGTGCTGCCTATGCTACTTTAAGCAGTCCAAGGAGGTCTAACCTGATGGGCCAGACAGCAAAGAGAACTGTCGCATGCTGGGACAGCTTGGCGGGGCCTCAGCTGTCAGGAAACTCTTTGCCCCTCACCAAATCCTATAGTACAATTCTGTCATTGGAGAGGACCTGGGACCTTCCAGCTCCTACCACAGTTAGACTCTCAGAGAGCAGAGGATGGACTGGGACTGCTATTTCTAATGAGTACTGTGCCTTGGTGCTGTGGGACAATAGTTTTATCCTATAAAAGATTTGTTTCTTGTACTTGTTTAATAAAATGCTGATTAGATAGTAGTCAGGAAGAAAGTATAGGTGTGGCGACCAGGTAGGAAGTAGAGCCTGGGCAATGAGAACAGGAGAATTCTGGGAAGAGGGAAGTTTCAGTCCGCAGTTGTGATCCAGACACAGAGGAAGCAAGATGTGACTGCCTCACTGGAAAAGGTACCAAGCCACGTGGCTAATAGAGACAAGTGTATTATGGACTAATATAAGGTATAAGAATTAATTAATAAGAAGCCTGAGTTAATGGGCCAATCAGTTTAAAACTAATGTAGACCTCTGTGTGATTTCTTTGGGACTGAACGATTGCAGGACCAGGTGGGACAAAACCTCGGTCAACATCCTGGACAGGCTCATTTATTTGTCATAGCCTTTTGTGACATTGGTGGTTCCTTCTTGGTGACTGTCACTGTTGGGTTCAGTCTCACAGAGTCCCACCCCTTACAAAGCCCTCTTACAGGTCTCCCTTCATGCTGAAGCCTGACCTATGCGTCCGTAATGGCCTCCAAACCAGCCTTTCCATGGGTGGCTCTGTTCTCGGTCTGCTCAGAGCTCCAGTTCTTAGTGACAGCCTCTGCTTCTTGTGCTATATTGTGTAAAGTGACCAATTAATATTAAAGTTTACTACTTGATGAGAAAAAATAAAGGTATAAAACAATAGAGGCATTGATGGGCAATAAAGTTGTAAAAGTCAAAAATAATTTACATTTGACTCAATTAACATGGATTCAAAGTTACTTGTTATATATTACAATGTCAGTTATGATCTCTGGGGTAACCACTGGAAACAAATGCCAAACTGTATAGAGAAAAAGAAATGAGAAAAGAATTAAAATGTTACATACAAAAAGTAAATTACACACATTAAAGCCAAGTGGGAGAAACTGAGGAACATTGACAGGTACACAAAAAAGAAAACAGGAAGGAAACTGGGTGAAGTAAGGCATCCTTTATCAAAAACTATTTAAAATTTAAAATGTAAATGAATTAAAGTGTCCAACTAAATGGCAGTGATCAGAAAATCGGACAGAGTTACCAAATAAAGAAGAGGAACACAGTCAGAAGAGGTTTTCTTCAGAAAAAATTCAGTGTTGCCTAAAACCACAAGTAAGTAAAATTAGATGATGTCATTATCTGGTAACAATACAAATATTATAAACAGAGTTTAGGAAAAATAAGGATATCATATATTGTTTGAAAAGATACATTATCAAATGACTTAAATATTAGATTTAATATATAAATATAACACATTGTATGCAAGCTGCACATGCACCAACAGAGCCTATAAATATAGAAATGGGTCATTGATGTTTTTAAGGGCTGCCATGGGTAGAGCTATAGTAATAACTGGAAAGGTTACTTCCTCATTTGAAAGGCTGGGTGGAACAAATGGGCATATCAGTAAGGAAGAGAAGGCCTGAATTCTGTGATGCAGCAACTAGATGGAATAGCCACATACTCTAACTCATTCCAAAAACAGAACAAATAATTTTTTTTAAATTCCCTTGGGACTTCAATCATGTAGGACTAAATATTGGATTAATAGTCAAACCCACCAATGAGTACATCTACAAAATGTTGCCACACCTAACCCCTAAGGGGAAGAGAAGGAGGGAAAATTAACAGGGCCAGAAGATCAGGGAATTTATTGTACATTAGGTCACCTAGCAAAGTCAAAAGCTATGCCCATAAAGTCTCCCAAGACAAGTGCCCCATTGTGAACAAAACGAGGGTGACAACAATGAACATACCAAAGTGAACACTAAAAGACTATGAGGCCTCCACACTATGCAAAGAACTGCAGGCAACTAGAGGAATTCTGAGAGCAGAAGAAATCATCTTTCCAAGGGAAGTGCACATCAATTGACTGTCTGATACCAAATTGTCAGCCCCGAAAACATACATACAAGTAACATTAGACAAGATGAGCAAGTCATAATTAGAAATATAGATGTATATACAGATACATACATGCAACAACAATTAATGAAACAGGAAGCCATGAACTTGAAAGAGAGCCAGGAGGGACATATGGTTGAATTTGGAGGAAAGAAATGGAAGGGGGAAAATATTGTTATTATATAATAGTCGCATTAATTTTTTAGAAAGGTTTAAAATCATGCAAAATACCTTCTCTGTGTAAAGAGGGATGGAATTAGAAAACAGTAACACAAAGAAAAAAGAGGGAAATTCACAAATATTCAAAAATTGAATTAAACTTTCTTAAAAAGCTATGACTTACTAAGGAAACTAGAAATACTCTCAGACAAATGAAAATGAAAGAAATTCTTAATTCAAAGGATGAAATGGAAGAAGAGCTCAGTAGGATGCTTGATCATTGTAGACACTTACATGGAGGAAGAAAAAAGATCCAAAGTCCACAACACATTTTAATGGCTTAAATAAGTAACAGAAAGAATGTTACATTCAAACATTAGGAAAAAGGAAGAAAATAATTGAATTGGTACCAAATAAAATTTAGAACAGAAAAGCAATAGAAAAAAATCAAGGAAATAAGAATTTTATTATAGAAAAGAAAAGGAAAATATGAACAGACTCAAAAAAGCAATTATGAAATAACAATATCTGTGCAGAAACCTTATACTTTCACAAATCAAAGCACATCACAGAATAGCAGGCACTAAAACCTCTAGAAGAAAATAAAGGAAAAAGTCTACATAATACCAGGATTTCTGTGGGGATTATTAGATATTATTAGAATATGTTCCATACTAAATGTTTTATCATGCTTTTGTTTTTACCCAGCTTTTCCCAGATCCTTCCCATTAACCTCCCCACTCAGCCACATGCATCAGTCTCAAAAAACCCAAACAAACAACCCCCCAAACAAGAAATAACCCCCCACAAAAATATAGAAATAAAAATGAAAGTCAATAAAACAGGCAAAAGACCAGCAAAATAAAGCAAAATGAACTAAAATTTCCACAAAATAGCCCTGAATTTATTTTGTGTTTGCTAACTCTTCCTGGGGTTGGGTCTGTCCTGAAATTGGGTTGACACACCTTCAGAAAAAAAGCAAAAGCAAAAAAAACCAAAAAACAAAATAAAAACCTTTCTGTTTGCTAGTGGATAGTAATTGTTACAACACAAAAGTAAAATTCATAAAAGAAAATGTTAGTTGGACCTCATTAAAAGGACCAACTTTTAGTATACGTAAGTGACTGTTAATGCATTTAACTAGAAGGCAAAACACTGGTAGAAAGTTGTTCCAGTGCAAATATCTAAAAAAGATCATGCAACAAAAATTCATACTACAAATGTAACAGTAAGGTATTATTTTAATTTTTTTATATTTTAATATTTAAATTGTACAAGTTTATAAAGTAATACACACACATACACACATCTCTAAGGTAAGGACAAACTGAGGGCAGGTGGGAAGGGGGAAGAGGGGATCAGGTGTAGGGGAAGATAGTGCAGTGGGAGAGAGTGTTTTGAGAGATGGCTGGAAATGGGAGACATTTTTGGGGTGGAGGTAGAAACCTAGAGCAATGTAAACTACCTGGAATGCGTAAATGTGATCCTAAAGATGACTCCTAGTGATGAGGAATATGGAGTTCCAGCTGGCCATCTTTTGTGGCCAGGCGAGTTTTTCATTGGTGGGACCGGGTCACATTTAATTAAGTTTTTGGCCAAAAGGGTCCCATGGAAATCCCCAAACATAGGCTGTGGCTAAGAAAAAAAGGCTGCTCTCAGCAAACTGACAGTGGGGGCCCGTTGCTAAAGAACACCCACACAACTGACTGAAATTAGAGAAACAGAGTTGGTGCCTGCCTGAAGTCTTCCCCCCTATGTTCTAGTCTCTTCGGTGTGGATAGATATTATACTCTGCACTCTACCAAAAAGGGAATGTAGATACCAACCCAGCCATAAAACCTTTCACCTACAATCCGTACTGCCGGCAAAATATGCTGGCGCAATGGTTTCACAGAACTTGTGGGAAGAGCCAACCAACCGTCTGATTTGACTTAAGGCCCACTCCATGAGAAGAAGGTCATACCATACACTGCTTGTGTAATCTAGAACCAGAGACTAGATATCCAAGAAATATGGTGTAACACTAAACTCTACTGGTCTAAGGGAATACAGGGAGGGGGGTGCGGCTGTATAAAAAAAATTCCTAATGATATTCTACTGTACTTATAGATCAGTGCCTTCCAGTCCTCATCTGGAAGGCTTCCTCCAACAGCAGATGGGAACAGTTGCAGAGACCCATAGCCAGACATTATGGGGAGAGAGAATCTAAATTGAAGGTCTCTATCAAATCCATGTCTGCAGAGCTCAGGGAATCTCACAGAAGAGGAGGCAGAACGATTGTGATGGTCAGAGGGATTGGAGGCCTCTGAATAACTAAGCAACGTGCACATGAACTCACAGAGACTGAAGCAGCAAGCGCAAGGCCTGCATGGATCTGCACCGTGTCCCAATTGTGTATATTAAAGTTTTTAGCTTAGGGTTTTTATTCTGCTCCTGACTATGAGAACGAATGGGTCTCTGGGCTTTTTGCCTGCTCTTGGGACTCTTTTCCTCCTGTTGGGCTGCTGTGTCTAACTTTGATATGATATTTTTTGCTTCATCTTATTGTATTTTATTTGGTCATGTTTGGTTGCTACCCCTTAGAAGGGTGTTCTTTTGTAATGAGAAACAAAGGGGAGTGCTTCCAGAAGGGAGGGGATGTGTAGAGGAACTGGGAAGGTTAGAGGGAGGGGAAATTGCAATCAGGATCTATTGTGTGGGTAAAGAATCTGGTCCATAAAGTGGAAAAATGAAAAATTTAAAAAAGAAGTCTATGTGATTTTTTTATATTTCATTTGCATAAGTTTATATGGTAACAAATAATGTATGTATATATGTATGGTGTATAATGGTTTCATCAAGGTTGATGTTAGATGTAGAACATCCTCGAAAAGCCCACTTTTAAAAGGACTTGGGATATTGGGAGGTGGTAGCACTTTTAATAGTAAGGTTAGTGGCTGGACTGGATCAAAATGGATTGTAGTATTGCAGCTCCTTCCCAACTCCCTCTTTCCTTTCCCAGCTGTGAGCCCAGTGGTTTTCCTCTACCAAGTTCTCCCTTCCCTGATGTCACCACAGACACAAAGCAATAGGGTCAACCAATCAATCATAGATTTAAATCTCTGAAATTGTGAGGCAAAAGGAGTCTGTTATCTACATAAATTGATTTATCACAGGTACTTTGATATCATAGCCAAAAGCTGACAAATACACTAATATATATTTCTTGTACCTTTAAAAATATAATATATAGGGCAAAAAATTTAAATTTAAGGTCAATCAAAATGTATAACTGATTCTAAGATTAGGAAGGGAGGAAGTAAGAAAAGGGATATAATGAAATTGAATAGTAAGTACCCAAATACAGTTATAAATAATAAGTTCTAGCACTCTGCAGTATATGTAACTACAATTCACAGAGATCTATTATGTATATGAATAAAGTGATAAGAAGAACTGGAGGGTCAAAATAAAGTAATTCATGTATTATGTGTTTTTTCCTCTTGATTATGGATTTCCCCCATTTTACTCCTCCTAGTTCCTTTCCACCTCCTCATCCCATCCAGATCCAAAAAAATAAAAAATAAAAATGATATTTTTTTAAAGAAAAAAAACCATAACAAATAATTATGAGACAAAGAACCTCCAGATCAGACATTGTCCCGGCTCTTATCAATTGGGATTCCAGGCTGACAGCTAGGCACATCATTTTGGGGAAATGGTATTTTTAGGAGCTGATGTCTGGTCTTGTCTTTGTTGAGTAGGAGATTTGTTCCTTGGTTTTTGTTGTTCTTTCTGGTTCATAGGCGAGTGTGGAGGAAATCTACAGGGATCCTGTAAACTGAGACTACACCTTAGTTTCCCAGCTGCCTAGACCTGAATAACCACACAGAAACTATGTTAATTACAACACTGTTTGGTCAATAGCTTAGCCATATTCCTAGCTAGCTCTTACCATCTTTAATTAATCCATTTGTATTAATCTGTGAGTCACCACACGGCTGTGGCATACTGGTAAGGTTCCCATGTCCTTCTCTTTCAGGGCCTACATGGCGTTTCTTTGACTCTGCCTACTCTCTCTATGTATCTCTGTTCAGATTTCTTACCTGGCTATCTCTGGCCTGTCATAGGCAAAAAGAGCTTCTTTATTAACTAATGTTAGTAAAGATATTCATAGCACACAGAGGGGAATCCCACATCAGGATCTTGTCAAGTGTGGCCGCTGGGGGTTCTGGGTATTAGGTGTTTCTCGGTATTTGGAGCTGATATTTTGAGATAGGGATATGTTGGTGGGTCGAGTGGATCACAGGAAGGAGATGTTTCACCATAACCTGCTCAATTCTCTGAGAATGGAGGCAGAGAGTAAGAAGTGGTCATGACAAAATAGTCTGCTAGAGTTCTGGTGATGAGACTGGGGGACTGGATTGGGAGGAGAGGAGGGAGCAGAGAAGATATTTGCAGTTACTCTACCTGCTTCCCTGCAGTAACACCATTCTTTATGACATGTTCTTGCAGACTGTTTTTTCTTGCACATTGTTTATATAAGCAGAACTCTCTCTTTCTCTATTTCTCTCTCTCTCTCTTGCATACACACCACACACACACACACTGCTTATCCCTGGGTAATACTTTCCCTCTCTCAACAGCCTTTAGCTGCCAGTAGTTCTTGATTTAGGGATGTTATTGCCTCATGACTCTCCGTTCCACATTAACATGTCTATTGGTGTTGTCCTTGTTCCTTTTTTTGTTTATGCAACAGCAATGTTGTTGAGGTAATATGGGTGTAACTTGTAGAATATTTTTCAGGAGCTCCCCCTTTGTTTTCCACATTATCTACACCAGTTTAGACTCCCTGCATTAGTGAATAGAGGTTAGTTTTTCTCTGTATCAGCACTTATTGTCATGTGTTTTCTTGATGATAACAATTGTTACTGGGGTGAGATGAAATCGCAATGAAAATTTAGTTTTCCATTACACTGATGGCTAATGCTGTTGAACTCTTTAAAAAAACACATATTGCACGTATTGACCATTTTATTATTATTATTGAGAGTGCCTGTTCATTGGATCATTTACTTATTAGTAGTTTTGTTTAAGTAATCGATCTTTATTAAAAGGCATATACTCATTGAAAATATTTTAGCCATATTTCTCTCAAAACTGGTAATAATCAATGTGTCATTAATAGACAAATGGATAAAATTTGAGGCATCTGAATATCCTAATGCTATGATATTGTCAGCACTAATAGAGAATTATGAGGGAGAAACTAAGATAGAGAAACAATTTGTGAACAAAAACTAAGTTCACATAAAATTTAAAAACACTAGTCTGAAGTATATACCTGTTGTGGAAATCCAATATATAAAAATATCCTAAGAAATACAAAACTACAGGCACATCAAAAAGATGATTGGTATTTAGGTGTGGTGCTACAGCCAATTTTCTGGAAGAAGATGCGGGGACATCTCTGTGAGTTCAAGGCTCTTCTGGTCTACAAGAGCACATTTCAGGCCAGGCAGAATGATGCAGTGAAATCTTTCCTCAGGACAAAAGCAAAAGCTGAATCAGATGATTGACAGGGGTTTGAGTGAGGAGCTGGGTTGAATAGATGAAGAAGCTCTTCTGTATAACACTGAAGAAGTACACGTATGATGCCACAAATTTAGTAAACTTTACAGAGCTTTTTAGACAGAGTCAACTTTGACATATTACATGTGAGTTTAAGAAATCTCTGAAGTGGGGTAGTGGTGGTGCAGACCTTTAATCCCAGCATTTGGGAGGCAGAGGCAGACAGATCTCTGTAGACCAGCCTGGTCTACAAGAGTTAGTTCCAGAACAGGCTTCAAAGCTTCAGAGAAACTCTGTCTTGCAAAACCAAAAGTAAAATAAAAACAAAATCTCTGAATGGATATAAAGATCAAGAATTGGCAAACATGTGAAATGACCTCACTGAAGAGGTCAAGGATAAACACAGTGAGAGACGTGTGCAGGATAACGTGAAAAGATGTGCCTAAGCAGCCCAGTCAATAGCATCTCCCATGGGGGTGGACCATGGATTCTGATGCCAATATTCATGGGAATTGAATAATTAAGTAAATGGTTGCATGCCGTGGCACCAGATTTACTCTCTGTTGGGGTGCCGAGGTGGAAAAAATCACAGTGAGATAAGCGGGAGAAGAGAATGTGGTTATCAGTGTGGAAACAGATTGTAGGCAGAGACAATAGTAAGAACAAATGTGTAGCTTAGCAGAGATGAACATCACGATTTCCAAACCTGTGTGTCACAATCATGCATGAGGCTACATGGAGTGTAGAAGTTAGGAAAATCAGCAAAGTACACCTCTCTGAATTTGCAGCAACCAAAAAGTAATTCATAATTAGACACATGATAAATGTATGACGGTTCCAGAAGTTCCCACCCATATTCTATTGTATGACTTCATTGAAGCCTTGGTTTTAAACACATGCCATATCCAGTATGCTCTGTACACTGCCTGATGTGCTTCAGCTCAAATGTAAGACAATGAATGCTATTCTATGCTTTTATGATACATACAGTTTTCTACTTTTATGGAAACAAACTTTTACTTATTTATTTTTTGTTTTCAATACATCCTGACAACAGTTTCCTCTCTCATCACTCCTCCCAGTCCTCTCCCACACCTCCTCTCTCCCCCAGATCCACTCTTCCTCTGTTCCCTTCAGAGAAAAAGAAAGAAAGAACGAAAATAAAAACAAAATTCCAGGGCTATCCACTGAATACAGCATAACAAGATACTAAAAGACTAGGCACAAACCCTCCCATATCGAGTTTGGGAGAGACAACCCAGTAGGAGGGAAAAGAGTCCCAACAGCAGGAGAGTCAGAGACAACTCCCACTCCCACTGACGTTGAATATTTTCCTACCACCATTCATTAGCATGTATCAAATTATCTTTGGATTGTATTGTATTAGAATATGTTATTTTAAAAATTTCTACTTGAATTGAGTTGTTTTTAGATTTTTAAAAATTAGTCAAAATACATAGATGGCCCAGGAGATAAAGATGCTTGACACCAAACTTGAAGATCTGAGTTAACTTCGTGGAATCCAAATTGGGGAAGGATAAAACTGACTCCTGTAAATTTTTCTCTGATCTGAACACCACACAACAGTATGTGCATACATAAACGTGCGTGTGTGCACAAACACACACACACACACACACACACATTCATACACACAGTATAAATAAAGGTTAAAAAGTCATTAAGTGATATTTGGCTTAGAATTCAAGCAAAAATTCTAACAATCACTGAAATAGTCCTGAACATACTTCTGCCATTCTGTGCTACATTCTTGTCTGAAACAACTTTCTCGGCATTGACATTTATAAAGTAAAAATGTCAACAGTCCATATCGACTCTGAAAAATTTTGAAGATTCTCAAATCCTGCAGCATCAACTATTCAGCCAAGATTTAATTACCTTTTTAAATTTTCTTTCTTCTTTGTGGTATATGTGTGTATATGTGTGGATGAATGCAGGGAACAACATGGGTGTGGAAGTCAGAGGAGAACTTCAAGAGCCATTTCTCTCCTTCTATCATGTGAATCAGGGCACTTACGGCAAGATCTCAGGGTTGGTGTCAAATACCTTTACTTGCTGAGCCATCTCCACAGCCTATGTTTTAACCCTTTGTGTAAAATCAAATAAACATCTCTTTAATATGCAAGTTTACTTTTGTCTCTAAGAAATATTAAAATTATATGTAGTCCAAAGAATTAAGGTTTTTATATGTTTTAAAAAATAAAAATATAAAATTGATAACCCAGACACAGAAAGACAATTATCACATGTACTCACTCATAGGTGGCTTTTAAACATAAAGCAAAGAAAGCCAGTCTACAAATCACAATCCCAGAGAACTTAGATAACAGTTAGGACATCAAGAGAGACTTACATAGAACTAATCTACATGGGAAATAGAAAAATATAAGATCTCCTGAGTAAATTGGGAGCATGGGGACCCTGGGGGAGGATTGAAGAGGGGAGGGGAGCAGAGAAAAATGTAGAGCTCAATAAAAATCAATAAAAAATGAAAAAATAAAATATAAAAATATAAAAAGGCAAAAATAAATAATAAATAAAAATGTGAATTTTTGTTGAGAATTTTAGACACTGTATTTTAATCATATTCACCTCCATTATTCCTTCCATCTGTTACCAGATATCCTCCCTCCCCCTTTTATGTCCTCTCTCTCTCTCTCTTTCTCTCTCTCTCTCTGTCTCTCTCCCTAAAATAACCCATAAAGTTCCCATTTGTGCTGCATGTATATTTATGATTGTAGAACCATCTATTAGAGAATGATTCACCTACCATGGAACACATTCTTAAAGAAAAATGGATTTCTTTCCTCCAGAAGCCACCAACTGTCAGGAGTTTTTCTATCAGGGCTTTTCTCTCCTCCCTGTGCTAGCATGTTGACTGGCCTGATGTTGTGCAAGCAACCAAAGTGATGTGAGGCCATGAGTGTGGTCATCCTTTCTGGTCCAGAGGACAGTTTCACTCATGTACATCTTCAACTTTGGCTCTAACAATATTTCTAATCCTTCTTTTTAAGATGATCTCTGATCCAGGCGTTGGCAGGCCATGTCGATAGCCTACTTATGGCTGAATACTCATGTAGCACCAATTGCACATAGACCCGTTGTGAGCTTGGGTGTCAACTAACAGTCCACTGCACCAAGAAATTTCTCTGATGAGGACTGAGAGCTGCACTAATCTACAGGTATAGAGACATGAATTTGGAGGGCAGTTTAATACTGTGTCTAGTCTACTTAGCAGACGAATAGTATTTGGTTCACCTTTGTGGTATGTGAGTTTCCCAACCATGGGTTCTTGACCACAATTATAGTTCTAGATGAGTTTTCTCTTGTGGAATGGACCTTGAATCTAACCAAAAAGTGGTTGATTATCTCTATAACATTCCCACCACTCTTGCACCCATGAGCGTAGCCAAAGAATTGTTTTAAAATATTCTATATGATTTGTCATCAACAAATGCTCAATTTTTATATCCAATTTTTAAGCCTATGTATGCTCAGGATCCATGTAAAAGTTTCTCAGATAAAGAACATTCTGAATTGGAAAGATTTAAGAAGCACGGGCAGAGATAGCTGTGTGTGTGTGTGTGTGTGTGTGTGTATGCTTGGGTATTTGTATGTGTATGTGTGTGTGATTTTTGTATGTATACATATATTTTCTTTCTCTGTCAGCTTGGGATGATTAGAAACAGTAACATCCCATGAGAAATAAGAATAACTAACATGTGGAATGTAGTTCCTAATAACATTGTCCAGTAAAAGAAAATAGAGTTTCTTGGGAAAATAGTTATTCTATAACTGGAACAGAAAATATCCAGGATAGGTTTGGAGCATCTTGTAGAGCCTGAGAGTCAGTAATAATAAACATAATAGTAACTGTAGAAGGTTGAAGACAAACTGGAGCCTTTGGGCTATAAAATAGTTATGGATTGAAACTTTGACAATGAACATTTATGACTCCAAACTAATTCAAACAAGGCACTGAAGAAGCAAATAAATGCAGGAGAACAGACAGATTTGTAAGACAGAGTCCAAGCAATCCATGTGGACCCCTCATCCTTGAGGCGTTAGCTCAAATTTCCTCCTTTCCCATTTGGACAAATATTTTAGTGCTGGAAAGTGACAACTCTACCGTGGGAAAAGCTAACAAACACTGCTTCACCAAATGACCATCAGGAATTCTGACAGTGGCGAGTCACCACGAGCGCAAGCACAAACACTCCTGCTATAATGTAAGGACCATGGCGCATTGTCTCCATAGGCTTCCTTCCCAAAACTGAAGGTGAGACAAGGGAAACCCACTCAATAACAAAGGAATCTTGCCTGTGGCTGGTGAGGTCATAGACCTGAGTGCAGAACCTGCTGCAACCACTTTCCTCAATCAGTATAATTTCTAACTACATTCTGAACACTTATAATCACAGATAGTTATAATGCTCATGTCTCATCAAAGAAGCTTCTTTTTGCAGCATGTGAAGAGCATCACAGGAATCTGCAACAGGTCAAAATACAGAGAATAACTGATTGTGAGGTGCCCAGACCAAACCAACACATCTACTACAAAATCCCTATGCCTAGAGCTCAAAGAATATTGCAGAGGAGAGGGTAGAAAGATTGTAAGAGCCACAGGACAAGAATACCTGCCGTGAGGTTGTCATGGAATCTAAAAACTATGGTCCCCTAAATAAGAGCTGCACAGTGATTAAAAACAGTTGGCATGCCCATTTGGAAGGAAGACATATCACAAGACCCAATCTCTATATGAAGAGGTATAGGCTATTAATGCCTCAGTAGATAATCCAGCTTGAGGCAGTCAACCCTAAACACATAGACATTTGTGCAATACCAAGTGAACACAGCAATATATATGATATAGATGTGTGAGACAATAATTACAATAATTAAAGAAGAGACCAATTTTTTATACCTCTTTAACTTTTTGAACCCTTTTATTCACAATAAGTCATGCTACTTTTATGTCTTCTTTCTTAATGGCACACTGCTTTTGAGTTTAATTAAGGTTGCTTGAAAGAACATGAATGTGGGTTTGCTTACTAGCACATGGGAAACTTACCAGCGTCTACACTACTGAACACTGCCCCAGCAGCTATTAATTGCCAGTGCTTCCTCAGTTAGGTGTTGGGCCTCTGGTCCAGTCTTGTCCATGATGAAGTGCTGGTAGGCTTGTTCTTAAGCCTTCCTGTGGGTCGCAATACCTGTTTTAAGTTTGTAAAGAGAATGGTCACTTCATGTCTTTAAGACTAAATATTTATTTACAAAATAATGTCTGAAGTTGTTTCATATTTCCTTCAAGCTTGCTTTCCAATTTTTATACAGGCATATAGTTCTCATTTTATATGTTCTTATTTTTTTCAATTATTATTAAATATGATTTTTCTTACTTAAAATGCCTATTCTTTTTAATTATTTTATAATATGCATTTTTTATTTTAAATTTTTTTAGAAAATAAATATTATTTCTTGAATAATTATTATATATAGAATAAGTATTATATAGAGAGATGGTATAATTTACTCAGTTTTTTAAAAATCTCTATTCACAACATATCTTTTTAATAAAAGTGTTTCTTGGGAAAAGGATTTCTTTTTAGATTTTTGTTTGTTTTTCATGTAAATTTCAAGTATACATACAGAGATGTGGCCGTGTGAAGGGCAGAAAATGAGAAACAGGAGTAGGAGCCAGAGGCAATGTTTTTCACAAATGAAACTTCAGTTCTTGTTAGTTAAAATGTAGATTCTCATTCAGTGGCTCTAGGGTGCAGCTTGAGACTTTGCATTTCTAACAGTTTCCAAATGCTGCT
Source organism: Ondatra zibethicus (assembly GCA_004026605.1). Taxonomy (NCBI): domain Eukaryota; kingdom Metazoa; phylum Chordata; class Mammalia; order Rodentia; family Cricetidae; genus Ondatra; species Ondatra zibethicus. The sequence continues at coordinate 14,527 of PVIU01019989.1, forward strand.
GCTGCTGCTGCTGTCATCACAGCTGCTGATGGACTGCTACCAGGTCCTGGGCATCCAGGCTGCGGAAACCACGACGCTTGGGTACATGTGAGCTTGATTCACCTACTATGTTTATTTCTGGTACTATGTGATGAACAAAAGTCATATGCTGTCCAAGAAACATACACCCTTTTGACCTCCCTTCATTTCTTGACTAATGTGAACTAAGCCATGAACATAAGTAGTTTCTCTGAATATTGATAACTATTGATAGGTCTCTGCTTCCTCTGTTGTTCTGTCTCTCTTTTCCAGATAGTTCACAACAGCAAAGCCCCCAACACTGTATCCTTTCAACTTTTGTAAAAGGGTCTCCGTCACAGAAATGGCAACATTACCAAGACATGTGTGAAATGGCTACAGAACCATTAAGGTCCCTACAGTCCTCATTGCCAGGAGTCAGACTGTTTAATCCTCCTTCAGGCCAATACCATTAACAGGAGGATTTAGGAGACCCCATTAACAGGAGGATTTAGGAGACCTAAGTGTAAGTAAAAGCAGAGCCTTGTTTTCAAGAAAATTGACATTCTTTGCAGAGCTGGGCAGGGTACAGTTCATTTGGAATGGAGGAATCATCCTTAAGCAAGAACAACTCAATCACAGGAAGAAGGCAGGCAAACCTTGTGTTTTCTCAGAAAGGGATGCTCTCAGCAACATGCTTCCATGGGTCCCATGAAAATATTCTCCCCCAAACAATCAAGCATGTTAGGGTTACATTTCTGCATCTGTCATTCAATCAACAGTTGCAATGTGACACATGATCTTAGAGGTGTAGTTTCTATCCAGACAGATCCAGCTAGCCTTGCCTGCCGGAAGGAAGGCACAGAGTCATTTCATTTATGTAACTGACTTGAATTCAAACATATAAAGCATATTCCATTATTACACAACCTTTGTCAGCCTTGATAAATGAGGCTATATGGATATATGGATGGATGAATGCATTAGAAAGTGAACAAACAAGTGAATTAATGGAGTGTGAATGAACAATGATTTAGTAAGCCCTGCTTCTTGAGAGTCTATGAATTACTATGCCAGAAACATCATCAAATCTGCCCTCTAACTAGTATGTGAAGATTGCTGTATCTAAAGAAAAGCATGCCGATCAAATTTACCTTCACATAAATTAAATTTTGAAATAGAGATAATGAGGAAAAATGCTAAATGACTATCTAGCGACCCTACTGGAGCTCCGTCTATCATGTCCATTACTAGGTATCTAGCAGCTTGCATGGTTTCTCTATGAAATAGAGACACAATAAACATGATTGGAAGAGTGAAGATGCAGATGCTTATAACAGTTGTACTAACAGTGCAAAATGTTTGAGAAGCATGGATGGGGTATGTACCAAGACTCAATATCCAAAATGCCTGACTCCATCTAATATCCACTTCTGATTTGGATACAGGTGGAACTTACTCAGTAACCTCAGCCAATCTTTGACAAGGAGTTATATCAAGGTAGTCCCTAAAGAGATACTTTTTAAAACATCCCAGTATGGTAAAAAACTCAATACTGAAACCAAATCTTTGCTTTTGAGTTCAGAACCTTGCCCCTGGAATGAGGAGCTAGGCAGCTGTTGTGTCTGTCAGTTGATAATTCTGTTAAAAAGTCACAGTGCAGAACTACATTAGGTTTTCATGGATTTTTTTTTCGTGTTCCACCCTTTTCCGAAATATCGGTTAGAATGCTTGTTCTCAACTCTAGTTCAACATTGATTTACAGGCTGAAAAAGAGTAACCCTGAGGCACATGGTAAGTAAACCACATACATCATGAATCGGGAGCTAGGATTGAGCAATCAATGTGTAGAGCAGCTGTCTTAATGTGTCCAGATGAAGGGCCTGCCTCCTTCCACACCTGCACTGTTGGTCAATTTCACACATACGTACGTCTCTCTCAGCTACTTTCCAACCATTGGTTGGTTTATTTTCAAAAATCTGCTGAACTCCAAACAAATTTATACATTGAATTCTAGTGAAAAACTAGGAGAGCATTCTCCGTGCACTAAAATGAACCAGTGCAGAAATAAACTGGGAAAGAGTCCACATTTGAAAGCATAGCTTTATGTCATTTGCTGTTATTTAATACTTTAGTTGGACAAGGTTCACAAGGCAGGAGGATGTTCCATTGTCATGTAGCATGGATTGAGGAGGTGGGAGAAAAAGGCATGCAAATCTACTTTATTCCCCCAAAAGCTCTTACCCTCTTACTAATGTGATCTCTAAGGGACCTGGTGCCTGGACTGTTTCAGATGAGAGAGGATGTTTTACAAATCGACAGCCTCCACTTATTAATTAATATGTGTGTGTGCTTTATGTATCTTCCACCTTTGTCCAAACTAAATTTAAGGAAATTTAAATGTAACCCAATATGTAAAAGAAACTTATATTGGAAGTAGATACAGACACAAATAAAGCAAAGGGGAAACAAGGACACAACCAGAAAATGAAGCAAAATATGAGGCCATCCCCATCTGTTCTCCTCTCTATAGAACTCTCTGCAGATCTCAGAACCCCATGAATCTGCCCTCCCTCGCCCCTGCCAAATCACCCTCTCTCATTTCCTTGTGATGCTGATTTCATTCTAATGACTGTGCCTGGCCCCTGTTACTGACACAGAGATCTAGTTCTCTGCCTCATGTCTGCCATGGCCCTGATTCTATCACAGCTTCCCCATTCACCAGAATCACCAAGGAAACTTGTTATCGCACAGGTTGATGGACATTCCCAGCTGATCTGGACTGACTGTATTTGGTATGAGCATGGTGTGAATGCTGCATGTCTGCGGTCAAGTACTCTCAAGGGACCATTTATTTTGTTGTTTTCTACTACAGCACACTCATTAGAGAAAGCTACACTTTCTGTGAATTAGAATCCTTGATGATCATCAGCAAACTCATCATATATAATCCGTAACTGTGCTTAGCATTTTATATGTCCAGTTAACTTAACCAATATATAACTTCCACAGGATTGCTGTTAACTTAAATAATGGCTCTGTTGTTTATACTCTCACAGTGCCACACCTTTTACTTTCACAACTTGCATCTTTATTATAATTATAGAGAAGTGTGTGTGTGTGTGTGTGTGTGTGTGTGTGTGTGAGAGAGAGAGAGAGAGAGAGAGAGAGAGAGAGAGAGAGAGAGAGAGATGTCCTTATCCTCCCCTGAATTCAGCACCATGAGGACAGGGACTATTTTGACTATTATATGTTACTTTGCTTATGCTGTTCATATTGCTTGCAGCTGAAGGAAACTATTGCTGTTAATGAAATAAGGACAGATATATCTGCAAAGGTAGGATCTCATATTAATGAAATCATAATTTTGAAAGGAATGAGGAAAGAAGAAATGATGAGAAGGAATGTGTGGGGAAGGATTAAAGAAAACATGATAAAATTTAGTCTTTAGGCTAACCTCAAGTTGTAATAAAATGAATTGTTCAGATTTGGATTTTTGAGACAAAGCCTCACATGTATCCTTACACTGACCATAAATTTGTGACCACCTTGCCTCATCTACTAAGTGCTAAGATTATAGGCATACACAATGATGTCTGGAACCAATTGGTCAAGGGTTTTACAGCTTTCTCTGACTCTTGATTTGGGGTTAAAGTTGCATGGGACATTTCACAAAACAAATATTGATGTCACTTCAACAGGAAACCTGAAAAACAGACTTCAGGATTGTACTCCATTCCCAAATTAGGTCGAGAGAAGAACTCAAGCGCAGAACTTGAGGGTGAGGATTGGAGAGCAGAATGCTTTCATTGGTCTACAGGTACAGAGTTGGCGGCTCAAGGCCTGGCTTAATCCAGAGTTGATGTAGAGTCCTCACGGTAATAGGTGGGCAGTACTCCAGGACATATTCCAAGGATATTACCTCTCTTTGTCAAACTTTTAGGAGATACGGAATATTAATGGCGGATTTAAACTTTTTCTTTCTGGCAAGGTACATAGTGCAGTTCCAGTGAGTTCCACTGAATAAAGAAACAATATGTTTTATCAGCTAGTTTAGAGGGAGAAGCCAAACCTCAGTCAAGCTATCCTGAGTTAGGAAGGTTTTTGTTTATGATCATTTTTATTTATTATTTTTGCAATGGTTAATATGGTCAGCTTAACAAAGTGTAGAACGACCTGGGTGACACACTTCCAGCACAGCTATGGGAGGTTATTTAACATCCAGGCATGCCTCTGAGGAGTATCTTGACTGGGTTAATTGTGGTGGAAATACTCACGGGGAGTGACACCAGTTTGGAATTCTGGACTAAATCAAGTGGAGAAAATGTGCTGAGGGCCAGTATTCATCATTCTCTGCTTCTCGACTAGGAATATATTGTGACCAGCTAGCTCAAATTCTTGCCCTTGGACTTTCTGCCGGGATGGGCTCCACCCTAGTACTGTGAACCAAACTGCACCTTTTTCTCCTTTAAGTTGCTTTGGTCAGTTTTCTCCATAGCTATAGGAAAAATAATGAAGACATTATCATTTTGAGGATTGAACCCAGGACTTTAAGTGCATTAGACCAGTGTTCTGAGGAGCTCTATCTCTAGCCCTATGGCCATGTGCATGCTCATATTCTGGCTTACCTAATTGTCAGGCTCAGAATCATTGCAGGAAGCTTCAACAGGGAAACAGACACAAGAATAGTGGGGAAAGTATGCTAAATGGGAACCAGAGTAATTTGGAGCCAAATTCTGCTTCTGTATATTCTTGTGTTTATTATTTTATTTTTTCTTATATCGTCACTATCTTTTGATACAGAATCTCCCATATTCCATTCTGACTTCAAACGTGCCATGCTGCCAGGGATTACCTTGAACTTCTGCTCCCCCCGGTATCCACCTGTTGACTGCTAGGAATACAGGCAAACTCTATATGCCCCAGCCCTTTGAGTACATTATATAACTGCTCCATCTGCACACCTGAGTAAATTATGTAAGCTATACAACCACCTATTTCATCAACGAGAAATGTGAACGATGTCTTTTTCTTTTCTTTAAAAATCAGAGACAAAAACGTCACTGCGTGCAAAGTACCCAGGGTTCTCAAGTATAGTAAATACCGTTTATGTGTCTTTCATCACTAGTGGTTTTAATCAGATGTTATTTTAGGAAACCCAAACCTTGCCATAATAGCAAAAGTGATGTAACAGGAACTTTAATTTGTGAAGCAAAGCAGTTTTGAGGCCAAGCTAAGCCTGGCTGTTGGTCTTTGTTCTCTTTCCCCTGTATGCCTTGGGAAAGACCCAGTGGATGCTTTTTATGAGCAACTAAAATAGAAAAACGTGATTCCCCAGGGTCTAGTGGATAGATGACAGGTTCTTACAGAATCAGGCAGCATACTGCTCTCAGTTGGGTGGTGGCAGGGCAGGCACCTGGGCCTGGCTCACAGGCTTTTGTTCAGAGCGGAGTCCTGCAGCTGAAGGTGTTCATGAACATTCTGTAATTCAGGTATTAACCCGGCTTGCTGAGCTGCCAGATTCTCTCCCCAGTGGTTTCTGCAGAGTTTGAAGTTTGTCAGCTCATTTTTCACTTCAGCATCTAACTCTAGATATGGCAAATGGTCTTGGGCTGGCCCCAATACTGTTGAACACACAGAGCATCTTTTAACAGAATCTTCTACTTTTAACATTGCTGGACAAACCACAAGCAAAAAGCAACTACTGGCATCAGGAGACAGAACTGGATCTGATTCTGCCCCGAGAAAGTATTTGAGGAGAGGGGACGGTGCATTCAGAAACACAGAGAAAAGCAGGAAACGTGAAGACAGTGAGTGTATCTGAGGCTTTGAAACACACAGCAGGATGGATGGGGAAAGTCATGTGAGGATGTTTGGATGACACTAAAGAACCACTGTTGCTCCAGGGTTCTTCTTCTTGTCATAAGATAAAAATTAACACATAGAAGTACTGGTATGATGGGATTATAATAACAGAATGTCATGCTCATGCTGGGAGACTTTATAAACAATGAAGAGAAAAATGTGAATTTGTGCAAAAACGAACAAACAAACGATAAAACACTATTTAGGAATCAGTTCCACCTAAGTTTAAAACTCTTTTTTTTCCACATATCTTTCCTTATGGGCACATCTTATTGGTTCCCCAGTATGCATGTACATACTTCTCTTGCCATGTACATGTGCATGTGTGCAAACACACTCATGTACTCCTACACACACAGTTTATACAGAGTAATTTGAATGATTATGGATACTAGTCATGCATTCTGCAGAAATGCATCCTGTGGGGAAAAATCAGATGACATGAGAAGAAAAAAAAAGCTCAGAGCACGGTGTATGGTCAGGTAGGTGAAGAATTTATCATGAAGGAAGCTTTGCCCAATGCTTTTTCCTCTAGGGTTTTTGGGCATTCCACTTGAAAGGTTGGAATATTGATAGACAACTCTCTTAGAATAGAAGTGGGGTTTGACCATTTGTATAATTGGTAGATAAGAAGATAGAGTCATGTTGTGGACATGTTATAACAATAAGCCCATTAAAGCAGTCTTCAAATCACAAGGCAGAACCTATATTTGGGGAGAAAAGGATTATTTTTAGGCCCAATGTTAATGCTTCAAGGCACCGTGTATCTTAAATACAAAGGTGAGAATGTCCTCCTGATTACATAATCTCATAGTCCAAGACTGATAAATTTGGCCTGCCACTGTGTGGGGCTATTAAATGAAGGTTATTGGACACCATCTCACAAAAACATGGAGATCTCTGATGCTGGCGTGCACCCATGAGATTATTCCAAGTCCTGTAGCAGTCCACCTAGATTATGCAGATTTCATGTCCTTAGACCTAAAAATTGTTAAAGATTTCTTCAGAAGTCAGGATCAAATGAGAGAAAGTAGATTACATGGTAACTAACCACAGAGTTTGACATATCCCATGGCTCAGTTACAATTCCCCCTCATGTTCTATTATTTGGAGCATGCAATTACCATAACATGAAAGGAACAGCTAATGTTTTCAATTCCTGCAAACCTGGTGACTCTGTTGTGAGCATGTGTGCCATCTTCTTGTCTGTAAAATGGAGGTGGAAGTAACTCTATTTATATTTAATTTATAAATATATTTATATTTAATATGTGGTGAGTAGGTGACGATCTGCTTCGCTTACCTTTGTTCACCTTGTGGTCACAGTAAATAGTGGTGTCATTTGTTAAATGTATTTCAACATGTAACCATGCATGGCTGTGAAAGATTTATTCAATAAAAAGTTGAGAAAAATAAAAGACCTGAAAGAGCCCATTTTTAGCTTAGCTGAACTAGGGAGGAAGATCCAAGGATGGATGACAATCTAAGCCTCAAAGAACAGGGGAAGACTACAGTGTTTTCTTTTTGTATAATTATATGAATAATACATATTATAGCAATTCAAATGATAGCCAATATGCTTCAGCATTGATTAACTCCTTTGTTACATGCATAGCACTAGGTTTTGAAAGAAGGGAACACATTCTGTCACTCAAGCCTTTGCTTTCTCCATGCAACTAATACTTGCCTTAACAAGGAGCTAGCTCCTCAATTCAGAAATACTCAAAAGGAGTTAATTTCTGAAATCAGAATGTACCCAATCTTTTTGCTTACTTGGCAAGAGAAGAACCAAATCATAGAAGTAACAGAATATGGTGTTTGTCAACAGAGGTTCAGAGAAGGCCACAGAGTGTCCTGGAAAAATCTGTGAACATAGGGTCCCCATTAAGGGCAGAAGAATGCAATTTCTATTTCTAAACAAACTTTAATATTTTTCATCTGGAGATACTTCTAGAGTGTCAGCAGAAAAAAGTCTTTGCATGTGGTTGTGTATTTATGAGTGAATTTTATCTTTAAAACAGATTCGTAACTAAAAACAGAAATATCTTTTTATGGGAGACAGCTGGTTGGGAGATTAAAGATACACATGGAGAGGAAGGGGTCTCAAATTAACAAACATTCCTAGACAGGGAATGTCTGCGCGTATTAGCAATCTTTCAACTTGTGACCTAAAAACATGTAATCTTAATCAGTTTCCCAGGAAAGATTTCAGTCTATTGGGGATGAGGATGAAGAGGAAAATCTTGGAAAGTTTAGTACAATGAAAACCTCTACAATATCTCAAAGAATGGTAGATAACTATAAATACCATGTGAATCAGAAATTGGAATTACTATGTAATTCCATTTATGGAATTCAGAAAAAGAAAAATTAAACAGTCAAAACAGGATAATTATGGGTTCACTTTTTCTTTTTCTGAGTACAAAGAGATGCATGCCTGGAATTTGGGGTTTTGTCTCTACATTTCAAGCATCTGCCATATGTTTTTGTTGAGAGTTTGGAGAAGTTGAAATTAAATTAGTTCTGTTTATTTTTCTAAAACATGCTTTTAAATGTGAGTTCATAAGCCTCTTTGTTGAAACTGGGTTTAATCTTTCGACTGTTAAATTAACCCTAAACAGGATTTAGGATACCAATGGTCAAAATATCTTCAGTTATGTTCTTCCTGGTTCATGGGAAGGTTGCTTTTAGTTTGTTTGTTTGTTCATTGAAGTAAATTGTGATCATTGTCATGAGAACTTGGGTGGACCTTACATGAGGGTTATCTATCACCTTAACATAGACACACCCATTATCTAACTTGAACCATACGGTCTTTGAGTTGATTTGATTTCTAGAATCATCTGACAAGACCAAGGCACAGTTGGTGCCATCTACCAATCCTGCTAAAAAAAAAAAGAAATATGATCCTGGGGGAAATTAATAACACTATTATCCATACTTTCCTCTTCATCACCTTGAGTATTTTTCAGAATTTAATAATGTCAACTTAAATTTTAAAATATAGTTATTAAGAAGATGTTTGTCTTACTTATAAATGAATGATTTTTAATTTACATGAGTAGAAGTTATGTAAACATAACTGCAATGAAAAAATATAAAAATGTTTGCTTCATAAAGATGCTAAGCCTACTCTCCATAGAGAAGAAAAAGATGCTGTTTAAGAGCAAGTCAGAAAGTGATAGCTCAATGGAAAAGACAAATTACTAACAAAATAATTGACTGGAATGAAAAAGTAATGCCTTTATATTATTATTATTAATTATAACATTATTTAATGTCATGTATGCATACAAACCTAAATGCCTATCCTTAAGGCCATTAGTGCTTAGTATTTAGTTAACAAGAAAACCCCTTTAATGAAATCAGCTACCATATTGTACTGGAGTCATTTTATTTAATAAAGCAGCTTTCTGGAGCAAGCAACCCATACCCAGGTGTTAAGAGTAAAGTTGAATTGGTCGGTAATTGCAAGAATATCCAGTGCCAATGCTCTCTTCCTTTTCTGTGGGTGACCGTTGTTTGCTTTTACATCCATTACCTTGGAAGTAGACACACCTTACCTTCTTTCCTGCCCATTAACAGCCCCATCTCACCATTCTCATTCAAGAGCTCAGATATAGTGAAGGCCAATACACTTTTATGTTTAGTAGCTCCTACCATGTGGGAGACTTTCTTCCTCCAGTTACGCTTTCCTCCAACAGTATACTTTGAACAACTTGGATGACTCCCAATCACCCACCAAGAGTCAAGGGGCACTTGATGGTAGACACTGGGATCTTACATACTTTGAAGAATATACCCATTGAAAACACATTCCTTGAGATAACTACAAAACTGATTAATTTAGCATTGTTTGCCAAAGGTTAGCTGCATAGCCATGCTTCCTTTATAAAACACAATATTCTCAAGTGGCATACAGCCTGGAGAGATGGTTCAGTCACTGCAGCAATTTGTTGCTTTTATAGTGGACCTGTATTTAGTCACGAGTAACCACATGATAACTCATGACAATCTGTAACTCCAATTGCAGGATATCTGACCACTTCTGACCTCCATGGGCACTATAGAGGCAAGGGGTGCATCTAAATACATGCATAAAACACTTATACACATAAAATAAATAAATATTAAAAATGAATAAAAATCCAAAATACTGTCATACTCTATGCATGGAAAGGTAACCACATTATTTCTATGACTGAATGCCTCCTTGTCTTTTATTAATGAATCCCTGAAACCACCTTCACAAGGTCAGTGAATAGTGACAGTACTAGCCTATGTTACAGATGAAGGACTTACTACATATGAAAGTGGGCTAGTTAGCCAAAGCTGCCCTATTTGTGGTAGAATTAATTGTGATTCCTTAGTTGTTTCTTTCAATTTTTAAAACAAGCATCAGATTATTTTTTTAATAATTTGATTTGATTTATTTATTTGAGACATATGCCATAGCGGATATGTAGAACTCAGAGGACAACTTGTGAGGGTTGGTTCTCTCCTCCCATTAAGTGGATTTGGGAGGCTTGAATTTAGGCTTAGTGCCTTTACCTACTGAGTCATCTCGTTTACCCTACACCAAATTATTAACTCCATGAACCTTTAAAGAAAGTAGAAGCCTGACTAGGGGAAGAACTTTACATCTTTAATAGGGGCCAAAGTATTTGATACCCTGACAACTTCTATTAAGAATAACTTAGTGATACCATAAATTCTAAGAGGGAGTAAAGTCATTAAGGCACATAGCTGTTATGATCTGGGTTCAGTGCTAGGTTCAGGTAACACAGTGAACCCCAATACCAAATGTAAAGCCCTTTCTAAAGGAGCCTCTCCTACAGGACTGGGTTATCTCAGTCCTACTCTGGTCTCATTGCGGATCAATGCAGTCAACTGCAAGAGTTGACTGATTCCCACTTCCTAACCTCAACCTGCCAGACTTTGTTCTGTCTAATTTTTAATTTCTCTAAAATTTAGGATTCTTCCAGAAACACTCAGTATTGGAACTCAGATTATGTATCTTGCTTCTGTGCTAAGTCTAAGCCTGGGTTTTTTCCCCCAAGTTGGACTGGGACACCAAAGGTGATTATATACTCTGAGATCCCTCTGACTAGCATCTGTGAGGTCAATGGCAGAAAGAAAGCTACAGGAAACTGTTGATGAAACACCAAAGCAGGTAAATGGTTTGTTTATAATTGCATTATAATAATAATCACAAATGTGTTGCTATGACCTCTTCTTGAAAATGAAAACTCTGGTGGTGTGACAAATGCATTGATATACCACTGTCATACTGACAACAGCAATAATTATTATTATACTTGTTATCATTCCAAACAGCTTTGTTTATAAACTTTAAATGGAAAATATTTTTAATTGGATTTTCTGCCAGATACCAGGTATCCCTCCTCTGTCTTCATCATCAGTGCCTCTAAACACCATCAATAAATGTGTCTGATTTGTCCTAAACATCTATGTGACACAAAGAAACAAAAGATGAACAGAGGTGAAAGACCGAACTGCATGAATATGATTGATACTATTAAGGCTAATATTATGCCCTCATCTTAGAGAGTGTGCTATTGATGACCTATGAGATTATATGATGTGAAAAATGTACAGTTTTCAGATATGCACTTTCATGACTTCAGTCCCCAATATATTATTTAATTAGGGCTTCTGCAGATGAACCACACAATTTGAAGGTGTGGCTCTTAAATGCTCAGTGTCAAGGATGCTAAGCAAATGTTCGGGAAAATTTCCTCAGACTTCTGCTGTGCCAGGGCCATCATTGGGGTGTGTGTGTGAAAGGATAACATCTACTTTTCTCTCTCTTAACCACAGCTATGCATGTTGAGGAATGTGCTGTGTCAACACACAGCTGTACCATGTTTTCCAGAGATGTTTATTTCTACTGACCCTTCTCCAAGGATTTATTTTTATTTTTTTTATTTATGGGTCTAAGTGTGAACAATCATCATTCACATGAAATCTTCCAGCTGCTTCCGGAGTCTTTGAAGGATAAGGCATTAAAGCCATTGTCAACAATGGCCTGCTAGAAGGTCTTTGAGGGAAAGGCCTTGGGGACAAGGACAGAACTGGAAGGGAACAGAAGACTAGAGAAATTCAAGCCAAAGAATACTCTGAAACCTCATAGTCTGAGGGATACAGGCTGTTGGGATACTTGGCAGACAAGGAAAATTTTTGCTTCCACCAGTGTTTATTTTTCAAGTAATCCTCTTTGTGGATTCTGGGATTTGCCTCTGAGAGACTGTCACTTGTGCAAGCTTTCTGGTAGAAGCCTCAACTTCTCACCTGAGGAGGAGGAGATGCCATTCATCAAATACACTCCAGGTCTGTCATGCTATGCTCAACATTTTTCAAAAAATTAACATTACAACTTTGAGGATTTTTCATTGCTATTTTACAGGCAAAATTCCCACAACATGAAATTCATCATAATAACCAATTAAAAATAAAATTGAGTAGACTCCAGAATGCTGCCAGTGTTGTACAACTCTCAGCACTATTTAATCTAAAAAGATTTTCATTGCATTATCTCACTGAATACCATCAAGATTACTACAAGTTCAAAATTCTCATCTGCACTGAGGAAAGGAATTACTAAAGAACTGAAGTGGAATATGTCACAGAGGTATGGAACAGTGGACTGGTGTTCAATGCCCATGCTCCACTATAAGACTCATCTGAGATTGCCCACTGCTACTGTTTACAATAAGGCTTCATGATATGCATAGAGGGTGAGGTGCATTCGAAACTGTGCTTCACTCCTCATGAGAAAAAGCAGATAGAGGACAAACAACTGGTAGGATCATGGATTAATATCTCCCAAGGAAAAACTAGAGGTTCAGCAGATTATACTCTGCAGATTGGAGAGGCAGGTTTTAGCTTTGATGAAAATGAAGAAGCAATGGGCATGAACTTAAAACTAAGCAAAAAATAGTATGAGTTCTCTCAGAAAGTATACAAATGTGCTCACATTGTAGCAGCATCCTGCCATATCTGTTTTGGTTATTTCACTATAAAATTGTTAAGTGTTTACAAGATGGAGGAAGATAATTTGCACTCTTATACAAGAATCAAAACTGGAGTCAACAAACCAATCAACTTGTTTAGAATAAGTTCAGGGTTCAAATATATGGGCACTACTAGGATTAACTAGCAGCCTCCTCCAACAAATTGGCACCCACTTGGCCAACTAAAATCCACTTAAAAACCTGAGAGAGTTTAATTGTAGATACAAAAATACAGAGTTTAAGACAGCTTCTTGCTGTTTACTGGTGGCATGTCACAGCTCCTTTAAGAGAGATTTTCCTGACTCAGTGGCAGAAAGAAAGCCAAGCTGTTTTGAAATGGCAGCTCTCTGGGCCGTACTGCCAGCACAAACTCTGACTCTTTCTGGAGTCCAGCTACAGAGCATTTGAGCGGGGTCTGTGAGCAGACTGCTTCAGCTTGCTTAATGGTGACATGGACCAGCCGTGTGCCTAGAGATGGGGCAGTGTGCATGGCTCTCAGGGTCTGTGAGAAGCTGCACCATGATGGGCTGTGCAGAGCAAATAGGAAGTACCATTTATACCCTAGTAATGGTGCCACTTAAGTTTTTAAGAAGCTCTTAGCATTTTAAGAAGCTCTCCTGGACGGTAAAGAATTATAGATACAAAATAGGACAGATTCAGATATAAAGACCTTTAAGTGGGTCACAGTGTTGGATAAATATACATAGGCTTAGGAGAGAGAAGATAAAGAGTATAGAGTCATAAAAGGAAGTTAATCGTTTTTAATAAAGGCGTAAAGTCTTTAAAATGACAAAGCACAGATAGTAATAGATTAAAAGGAGTAAAGAAAAATAAGCCATATAAAGATGGGCTATACACAAAAAGCCTGGGTTATGTATATTATTGTGTTTTCTAAGTACAGAGAGACAGTCCATTGTATGGGCTGCTAAGTTAAACCAGCATGTATATTATAAATGTATCTTGACTTCAGAATTTGGGTCTAAGGATATGTTGCTTTGGAAAACAGGTTCTTCTCTTGTCTCCACAGAGAAGCTGTGGATTCATTCTAGGCTAATATTGTATCATAGACCACCCCCCCGAAATGTTGCCGAGAACACCCCTAAAAATCTTTGCCCAACTGCTTACTGAGACAAACCTAGCACACAGGATACACCATGAAAGACCTGATTAACAGTGCCCCCAAACAACAGGAAGCAGTGTGGAGAAAACTACGCCCATATTCCTAAATATTGTCTATAAATATTTGTTTGCATTTAAAGGGGGTATGTTACAGATATAAATAATTTGCATTGGTATGGATCTTGGTTTATTGATACAAATTAAAGATCAATTTTGTTATATTTATATTTCTGCTCTTGATTAAGGTGTTGTGATTGTGTAGTTCATTTAAAAATGTAATGTATAATTAAGAAATATAGGTTAATAGATAAAAAATCTATAACAGTCAAGCTTATAGTCATGTTAGTTAGATTTTCTAGATTTATAGAGATATATTTCAGTTAGATAGCTATTCTTCAAATCTTTCAGAGACCTTCAGAATATGGAATATAATATGTTTAAAAACTTAAGACTTCTCATGACAGTGAGACATATCTGTTCCTGGCAGCACCAATTGCTTCAAGAGGAAGATGGGCATCGAAGAGGCTCCTTAGGGTGTTTGCGAGTCATTTGGGGAAGAAACTACTCCCTTCTGGACTGCTTAACTGGACATGATGCAGGACGTACAGAGAAATGACTGCTAAACTTGCCTAAAGGTGAGACGATCCTTCAGGATTCCTGCTTTGTGAAAGAATCTGCAAGACATTCTGCAGGACACAGAAAAAAAAAGTGACTGACAAACTGCCAGTATAGGCAGAACTGTCTTTGAAATTTTCTGCTTCATGGGAAAATCTGCTGGATTCTATGGGCCTGTATAACAAAGATGGATGCCCCACCGAAACAGAAGAACTTTGGGTGACTGTCCAGGTAACAAGATGTCTCTGACAATTGGAGGTTGTTTACAATGCACTTCCTGCTTACTTAGGTAATATTATATCCTTCTGGAGTCTTGGATGAAGTTAAAGAATTTACAGTTATAGTTATAGTTTTCCTTAATTATGATAAAAACCAAACAGATATAAATATTGTAACTGTAATTCTTGTTCGATACCTATTTTGTTATATATAATTTTACTATGTTAAAGTTAAAGCCTTCATTTTTGTTTAAACAGAAAAGGGGAAATGGTGTGGGAGGTCCTTCGGTCTATGTGTTGATTTTATTGGTTAATGAATAAAGAAAACTGTCTTGGCCTATAGCATGGGAGGAAGAAGGCAGAGTTAGGACAAGTCATGGGTCTGCTGCCTGAGACAGATGTCATGGAGCCGCTGCCAGAGTCAGACATGCCAAAACATTAGCTGGTAAGCCACCGCCATGTGGCGATATACAGATTAATAGAAATGGGTTAAATTAAGATGTAAGAGTTAGCCAATAAGAAGTTAGAGCTAATGGGCTGTGCAGTGATTTAATTAATACAGTTTCTGTGTGATTATTTCAGGTCTAATTAGCCAGGCAGCAGGGAACTAACTAGCAGCCTTCTCCAACAACTAGGTAAAAAAATAAATGATTGCAAGAGTAAGGAGAGTTATTGTGGGAAGGGCATACACTTAAAATTAGGAGGAGATGAACTAAGGTAGGAAACACAGGAAGTGGATGAGCTCTAATGAGGTCCTGAAGTCTTATCCACATCTTGTTAATGCATGAATTCTTTCTGTCTTAGTCTCTATCTCCATCTTTCCCTGGAATTCTGTCTGAAAGGCATTATTCCTTCATTTCAAAACCTATTCACATGTGTCTTTAGTATTACTAGTATACCAAGATATCCTCAAGTGTGTAATAATGGCACTTATGTCTATGGGGTAACCAGCAGTCTTTTAATTGGACTTAAGTTCTGCTCAATAGAAGGAAATTCATGCCTTGTACTATAAACCTAGCCATCTAGCGGTGGTGAATGAAGTCACAGACCCTTGGAAGGAACACACTATTTCCACTTACCTAAATCAGAATAATAATTCTCATCTCTTTTTATAAAAGAACTTGATGTGGTCCTCCAGATGAAGTCACTGTGACTTTTGAATCTCAAGGACAAATTTCATTCTCACCAGTGATCAGTTAATTCCCTAGGGTTCTCTTTCTCCTTGTTACAATGGTTTTACAGTTTGGACTTTATAGATGAGCCCTTTCATCTGAGCCTTCAATCCTCAGCTATTTTGTTGGTGGCTTCTTTAATTTTTAACTGAACCACTTCTAATCCTTCATTATTAAAAATTATTGAGATATTCCTGTTCAAAAGAAATATTTGCATTTTTTTCCTGAGCACCCATCAAAATAAAGATACCAATTTTCTGCAAGTGGGTACATGTATTGATTTAACTTCTCTTCACAAACTTCGGTTTAATATACACAAACAATATCATTTTAATTTGAATATAGAAAGACAAAAGACTTAGAATATATAAAACAATTTTGGAAAAAGAAATGTAAAGAATTCACTGTACCTGGTGCTAAAGCCTTTTGTAGTAGCAGCAGCTGGGAGGCCTGGTTTGACAGAAAGAGTCAGAGCAACAATGTAGAATGCAAAACAGAGTTTTGAGCAAGGCATGGAAGTATAACCCTAAAACATAATTATTATGGTATTTGAAAATACAAAGATAAAATTTAAAAAGAAAATAATTGAATCTTGATCTGAAGTCCACAACTTTCAGAAAACAAAAAATAGATGAAATATTGAAAGGACACATCTAAAATTATCAAACATTCCAGAAAGAAAAGAGAAAAATCATCAGATTTCATAAGACTAGACAAAGAGAGTCTAGACCTCACCATAAGTCACAAAATAAAAATTTAAATGGGCCCTCATCAAATATTTAAAGTTTCTGCATGTAATACAAAAGGGAAGATACATAGTATAAGAAAATATGGTGGTGTCTGATAAAGTCTCAGTTTAATGGTTTCCCTTGGGTTCCAGGAGTTCTCTGTATATTTTATATACTAATAATTTTCTTTCTCAAATAAAATTTAATGCTCCTACCCCCCAAGTCTATTGCTTGTTATTTCATTTGATCTTACCATCTATCCATCTATCTATCCCAGTTGAATTATTGTGGTTGTTCACACTGCTCTGGCTTCTTCTCAGTTTTCCAGAGGAATTTAGGGTAAATACTCATGAGATGCTATCCTGAAGAACACTAATTTAAGAAAGGGAAGTGGATAGGAAAATGAGCAGCAATTTCTAAAACAATTTCCAGAATTGTGTTATGTGTCTTGCTATTCCTAAATTTCTGAGAGCCTTTAGCAAGGTGGTTACTCTGTGAATCGCTCAGAATCTGTCAGAGCTTAAAGCAATCCCTAAAGTGTCTTTCTTTCCAGACAAGTCTTTCTTACAGGGGCTGATTCATGGGCAATTCATAATGTAGCAATAAGGGAAATTTCGATGTGGCTTGAAGACCCCCCCACAGGTATGTTCATATTCTTCATTCTGTTTTCACATGCTTTTCTGAATGCTAGTTCTTCAGGGTTCACATTTCTCTTCTACTGATACTTCCCCAAATGCTCACTAGTGAGCTCCAAACCCACTTCCCAGCTCTAATCCATATTGTTTCACAAAATACATTTTCAGAATTTACATCTTTTATTCTTTGTTCTTTCTCTTGGTATTTATTTCATTCATCTCTATAATACTTCTCCCAAGTTAATCTTATTAGCCATTTATTACCTATTTGCTTCATAACCATACCCTGGATCAACTCCTAAGTATCTCAAGTCATCTTTCTCAAAGTTGACCTCCAACCGCAAACAATTCTGGTCTTATTAATTTTGCGATTTCCGTAAAACTAACTTCTGGAGACATTTTCAGCTAAGCAACACAGTGGGGGCCATTTTGTGCCTTACCTCCTCCCTCTGCATAAGATAGCATTAGAACTAACATTTACAGAGGACCAATATCTTATGTGCAAATTTAACCTTAAACACTCATTTGATTAGGGAAAAAAGAGTCATGTATTCACACCATGGCAATATAATAGACCTACGTTTAGTAGATACCAAAGAACAGACTCTTTAAATTTAATTTTCCTTTAAATTATATCTTTTAAATCCACGTGAGAGTTCTTCCATTTCCAATTTCTCTAAAAAGACCCTTTACTTTACTTCTATTCTAAACACTTGTAGTTGTCTATGGGATGATCTATCATTTCCAATTTTTTTTGTCACACACCGGCTCCTGTTCCACACCACTGGAAGATTTTTATGATCATTAGAAGCATTCATTGACCCCCCACTGGACAATAAATTAAGGTTACAAATTTCAGCTTGCTTTTAGAAGTGATTTGAAATATGTCTCAGTTTCTATTTCTAGCTAAATATTTTAACTTGGCTATTTATTTTAAGAATGATTATTTATATATGTACATTTGGTTATACATCTATTTACTGAAATCAATATATTGAATTGAAGGTCTTTGGTTTCCTTTTCTTTGTTTGTTTGTTTCTTCTTTCTCTCTCTCTCTTCTTTCTTTCTTTCTTTCTTCTGTGTCTTTTACATTATGTGCTTGATCCCATTCATTTTCATGTCCCTCTATACCTTCACACCATAAACCCTTTTACCATAATATTTTCACTTGCACGAATTCGTTGCAAAGAGCTGTTGGTTTGGTTTTATGCCTCTGGTTTCTACTACAGTATCAATGCTGGGTCCTCACTAGGGCTCTTTCTGGATATTCTGGTGTTGCTCTGTCCTGTGGAGATCCTGTAGATTTGGACCCACATGTCTGGTTCTTCCACATGCTCCAGCGGGTCATAAATGAGGCAGATGTTGGGGTGGATCAAGTCATAACCCTGGGTCTGGGCCTGGGCAGCTGTAGGATTTGTCCATTAGATGAGAAATGGGGACAGCTCTACCAGGTTTACAATTTCGGGCTGCCTCACTCACGCATGTGCTAATAAGGTTGACTCTTCTGCTCTTATGACCAGAGGGCCAGAACTCCAACTGCCCCAAGTATTGATGTGTAGGCGGGGCAGAGCAACTCTCCCCTGCCCTTGCCACCCCAAAATGGAGGGTAATGGGTACAGCTCTCCCATGCTCACAACTTTGGGGCTGGCTCACCCACACCTGCACTAACAAGGTTGACTTTATTGTGCTGCCCTGGCAAGATGCAGGGCCTGCTATTCTGAATGTTGTAGCTGGTAGAGGTTTCCCACTCTCATGACCACCGGGCCAACTCTTTCACCCACCTCAGGAGTTGATGGGCAGGAGGATTCAAACCAGTGAATCTTGCTAAAGTTATTTTTGCAAATTGGATTCAAGAGTCTAAAGAATAGGAAATAATGTAGAGAAAATTCTACAGGAAAGAGTGCATTTATTCAAGTGATTGTTGATATTCATCTCTAGGCAGGGATTGAATGGATGGGTAGACCAGTAGAGCCATCCGGAGGGGTAAGTGTGTGCCCGGCCAACCAGGCGCCCGGGAAGGGAGTATAGGCGCCCTCCAATCCCGTAAACTTTCTGGCCATTTCAGCGGGGCTTCACCCCGGCTACTGGCTTTTCTACTTATCCCACCCTAGCTTGCCCCCAAGTACCTCTTTCCATCTGTGGGGTCCTAGGATCCCACAACTCAGCATGCTTAGGGGAGGAGGCTCTGGGGACAAAGTGGTGAGTGCAAGGCTGCATGAGTTTCTTTGTTCCATGGAGCCGGCACAGGCATCTACCAAGCCTGCTCTTTTGTCTGCGAGGTCCTTGGACAGCAAGTGGCCCTGATCCAGTACCAGTAGATCCATCCAGAGGGAAATTTCATCTGATGGATGCAGATAGAGACAGAGACCCACATCCACATCAGAGCAATGGACTGAGTTCCCAAGGTCCAGTTGAAGAGCAGAAGGAGGGAGAAGATGAGCAAGGAAGTCAGGACTACGAGGGGTTGGTCCACCCACTGAGACAGTGTGCCTGATCTAATGGGAGCTCACCAAATCCAGCTGGACCGGGACTGAATGAGCATGTGATCAAACCAGACTCGGAATGTGGCTGCCAATGGGGGCTGACTGAGAAGCCATCGATAATGGCACTGGGACCTGTCTCTTCTGCATGCCTTGGCTTTTTGGGACCCTAGTCTATTTGGATGCACACCTTCCTAGGCCGGGATGGAGGCGGGAGGGCCTTGGACTTCCCACAGGGCAGGGTACCCTGCTCTCTTGTAAGGATGGAAGGGGAGATAAAGGGTTAGTGGCGGAGTGGGAGGTATTGGTATAATATTCATGGGTAAAATGATATCAGATAGTAGTGTGTTATATAGAATAAGACTTGAAATGTGGAACTTCTTTTTTTTCCATACATTGTTTTGTTTTATTTTTTCCATTCAAGAACATAATTAAAGAAATAATTTTTTTTTCCTTTCTTCCCCTTCTCCCGATCCCCTCCCACTACCCCCCCACCCCTCCTCCCTCCCCCTTCTTCCTTGAAAGAGGGCATGGTGCCCTGCCCTGTTGGAAGTCCAAGGCCCACCCCCATCCCTCCTGGCCTAGGAAGGAGTGCATTCAAAAAGACTCGGTTCTCAAAAAGTTAATACATGCAGAAGAGATAG
>PVIU01019990.1:0-35752 GCA_004026605.1 Ondatra zibethicus
CTTACACAGGTGAGTTTTTCTCCTAACTCTGCCAATCAGGGCTAAAGGTGTAAATATGTTATGTATTCTTGTGCAAATTCCTAAGTTTCTATGTGCTGGGTCTTAGCCCTCCCGGGTGAGGATGAGCTGGGTCCCAGGAAAGGTAAGTGCTCTGCCTGCCCTTTCCCCAGCCTGGACCCAGGAGACAGTCAGATGCAGCAGGGAGTCAAGTCAAGCAGGAATTCATTTATTTTTGCGTGGTAAACATCTTTTAAAGCAAAAAACTGCAGGGTCATGGGGGGTGAAAAAGGACCAGCCAATCATTTTAAAGGTCACCTTATCATGCACTCTAAAACCCTACATTTACTCTATCGTCCAGGAGCTGTTCACCAGCTGACATCATCTTGCCTGGTTCTGGTGTCTAATCGGGTCTTGGTGTAAACAAGTCAGGGTCCTCCCATCTGACTTTCATTTAGTGCCATCTTAGCTGCCCATGTGCCCTACATATATGCATATTTATATAAATATATATTTAATGTTTTATACATTCATACCAAAGAAGCACACTTGTAAACATATAGAAAATTTCATATCCAAACTTCTTTGAGTAGGCTTTATGCACTATTTATTTGAAGTTTACACCCTTATTATTTTGAAAACCAAATTCTTTTATGTGTACACTATACTTAAACTGAAGATCAAAAGTAATACGACCCATAGTACAATAATATAGCTCATCTCTAAGATGCTCTCCAGCATAGTTAGTTCTTAACACTGTGACAGTGTGTGTCTGTTCAGCTATCCTTACTTTGGGATGCTGAGAGAACGTTCCTTGTTTTGCTTTATTTTATCATGGCCAAATCAGAAATCAAAGTTATCATCATCAACATCATCACCACCACCATCATCAGTAGCATTATTTAGGCAGCAGCTGGAGGAACAACGTGGTGAGTGACAGCTGGACAGGGGCTGTATTTGGTCACTGAGTGTGCTCCTTGCCCCAAGCCTCTTAGGGTCCTGAGCAGTGGTCGTGTTTGTGTGAAGATGAAGCTTCTGCATGCTGCAGAGAAGTTCTCAGAGGAGCCAGTTCTTGGGGATCGAGGAGGTTCAACTGTTGGAATTTCTCCCTTAAATTATACCTTTTAAAAGTGTTTTTATATGAAATACACCTTAGAGTTTTTAAGATTCCAATTGCATCCTTAACCCATGAGGTCAAGGCTCATTTTAAAATCAAAACTTTCAAAATAATTTTGATTTTACTTTTTTTGTCACTGAGTCACTATTTGTGTTAGCATGGGGCAGCATTCCTCAAGTCTATAGTACTGGACAGAATACGTTGTCAGGCTTTAGGAAATTTCTTGACCTTGAACTTCGGAAGATTTGCCCTGACTACCCAAGATGTGAACTCCACGTTTTCAGAAAAAAAAAACTGATTGAACTATATGTAATTGCCATCCTCAGATCTCCAGGTAGGGACCTTTCCGTTAGCACAGTCAGGTGGATAGCACATCACTGAGTGGGGTTTACAGTTGATCTCAACCAGTTACAGATTGCTTTGTTTATTAATAGGCCAAAGAGTATGTGATTAATATAGCTTCTGTGTGATTATTCGAGTCTGGACAGCCAGAAAATAAATGAATAGTCTATGCCTACAACTGTGCATTAGTTCATAGGGTCACATGATGACAGTAACCCCAATACTTTCTTGGTTGCCTAGGAGACACCCATGAACATCATCTCCTAGATGAACAACTACACTGGACAGTCAGATTTCACCCTGGTGGGATTTTACAGTCAATTCAAACACCCTGCTGTGCTTGCTGCAGTCATATTTGTGATTTTCCTGATGACCTTGTCTGGCAATTCTCTTCTGATTCTTCTAATACTCTCTGACACCCACCTCCACACACCCATGTACTTTTTCATCAGCCAGTTGTCCCTCATGGACATGATGTACATTTCTGTCACTGTGCCCAAGATGCTCATGGACCAGGTCCTGGGAAGCCACAGGATCTCAGCTGCTGCCTGTGGGATGCAGATGTTCCTATACTTGACACTAGGAGGTTCAGAATGTTTCCTTCTGGCTGCAATGTCTTATGACCGCTATGTGGCCATCTGCTATCCACTCCGTTATCCTGTCCTCATGAACCGAAGGGTGTGTCTCCTCCTGATGTCTGCCTGTTGGTGCCTGGGATCCTTGGATGGCTTCATATTCACCCCTGTCACCATGACCTCCCCATTCTGTGGATCCAGGGAAATCCATCACTTCTTCTGTGAGGTTCCAGCTATGACAAAACTCTTCTGCTCAGGTACCTGGCTCTATGAGACCCTCATGTACATTTGCTGTGTGCCCATGCTTCTCATCCCTGTGACAGTCATCTCAAGCTCCTACACATCCATCCTCCTCACTGTTCACAGGATGAACTCGGCAGAGGGCAGGAAGAAGGCCCTCGCCACCTGCTCCTCCCACATGACTGTGGTCATCCTCTTCTATGGCGCTGCTGTATATACCTACATGCTCCCTGTCTCCTTCCACACCCCTGAGAAGGACATGGTTGTGTCTGTGTTTTACACGATACTCACCCCTCTGTTGAACCCAATAATCTACAGTCTTAGGAATAAGAATGTCACGGAGGCTCTGAAGAAATTATTGGGTATGAAACTCCTCTTTCAAGAAACAGTGAAATAAGTAATTTAAAATGAATAGCTGCTTTCTTTTCCTTTACACATCTGTTCTTCCAGGACTCTTATGTTATTCATGTGATGCTCACAGACTTGACAGCATGATACTTGCTCTCTTCAGGTACTTTTATTTTGTAGTAATGTTGACTTGGTTCCTTTTATTTTGCTGAAAAGTTTCATCAGGAAGAGATGTTGACTCATTGAATTAGGTTTCCTGTGTATATTGATACAATTGTATGAGTTTCATTCTTTTCTTTTTTATGTCTATGGAACAACCTGGCAACCCTGGGATGTGCCCCAATGGTCATATTGGACAATATTTTAATGGGATATATATGTATATATGTATATATATATCCAATATTCTGTTAGAAGGTGTCATAAATGTTTATCTTAGAGGTTGTTTCATAGTTTTTGCTATGTGATTCCTTGCTGTATAGATCAGAATATCTTCAGCCTCTAGTGCAGGTTTGGGAAGTGTTCCCCTTGTGCAGCATTTGGAACACTGAGAACTGTTATTACTCTTGTAACACTTGCTAGAGTTCAGTAATCACACCATTTTCCTGTGCTTTAAACAAAGATTTTATTTTTAAGGTCATATGTGTGTCTGTGTGTATTTGTTTGTGTGTATATAAATGTGTGGTTTTGCTAGAGTGGGTTTCTGTGTTTGTGTGTATAAATATATGTGTTTGCTTGTTTCTGTGTGTTTATGCTTGTGAGTGTTTGGACAAAAGCATCACCCCAGCTCCCTAACACCCCCTTTATACAAAGAGTTTAAAATATTATAGTCGGGGCCTCATCCCAGCCCCTGGCACCCATCTTTGGAATACTGTTCAGGAGCTCCATTTCAAGCCCCCTCCACTGGGAGTTGCCTTAGTCCAAACTCCACATCAGAGAAAGCCCGCCAAGTGATGACCCTTGCCAGGGAGGGTCAAGAAAGCCCGCCAAACGGTAAACCCTCCCCAGAAAAGGTCAAGACGGCTCAGGCTACTTAAACTGCACCCCAGAGAAGGTACACATGATCTCTGGGTTTCATGTGGTCTGCCCTTTTCTCTCTCTTCCCTCACCATGCTTTCCCAGTGCCACCCTGGAGCAATCATTATACATGGGCATCTTTTATTTGGTCTAATTCGGTCTGATTGGAATTATTTGCATCGGCAGAGAGGCTCGTCTAAAAAATATTTCTAACAGTGAGTGTGTCTCTCTGTGTGTATATATTTGTATGTGTGTGATGTATGTCTGTATATCAGTGTGTGTACGTATGTGTTTCTGTGGGAATGTGTGTGTATGAATGTGTCCTCTGTGGGTATGTGTGTCTGGGTTGTAATTGTGTGTGTATTTGCATGTCAGTGCAGTGTCAACAGTGGCCAGCAGAGTTCATCAGAGCCTCTGGAGCTTGATGTACAGGTGTTTGTAGGTTGGCCAACATGAGTGCTGGGAACTGAAATAATTGGTGAGATGGGTTTAATCCAGGCATCATAATGGGGTCTGATCTTTTCCCATTCAGTTGCTCCCTGTGCTCCATTTGGAGAATGCAGTCCACCGTCACCCATGGTGATACCATGAACAGGAGCACACATTTGTACCAGCTCCTGCTTCCTAATTGTCGTGTACATTTCTCCTGTTCTCTTTTCTTACTGTGTACCTTTGTGGTTAGATGATTTTTCTCTGTTATTATTGTTTAAATCTCTTTATTTTGGTTTTCAGTTTGTGTACTACGTTTACTTTGTGGTTATCATGTAACTAATAATCTTATAGTAAAACAATTATTTTAAAGACATAATAATTTGGTAACAAAAACAAAAAAAATAAAATTCAAGATGTCAAATTTTACCACTACATTTTAAATTTTGATACCACAATTTTTATCTTTTTACCTTTATTATGTTTTGAAAAAATTATAATTGTAACCTTTAAAGTACATTTATTGGAGGGGAGCACTGAGTTATGTCCCCAGCCTTTTTTTCCTCATTGTTCACTGCTATCAGAGTGAGAAATGAGAATTCAGACCATAGAAACAAGTAGTAGAGATTAATAAATTCCTGGATGTGTATAATGACTGAGATGGAGTCCAGAAGAAAGAGAAACCTGACCCTACCAGAAATGATAACAAGATTAAGTAAGTCATCAAAAACCTCCTGTCAAAGGGAACAGGAGGCAGCTTCACTAGATGAGTAGGTATTTAGTAAGTAGATCTGTTTTAAATCATGAACTGCAACCATAAAATCATGTCATTGCTACTTCATAACTGTAGTTTTGCTGTTTTTATGAATTGTAATGCAATTCTGTGTTTTTGGACAGTTTTACTTGACCTCTGTGACAGGGCCCTTGAACCTCCACAGGAGACGCGACCCACAGGTTGAGAACCACTGGTCTATATTTTCTACAAGAAAGATCTCAGTTTGCAGTCCAGGGCCAGAACCAGACGTGGGAAACTAGAACCCCCTTGAATTGTCGTCACAGCAAACCTGTGATTGATACCAGACCCTGATATAGTGTGGGTCACAGAAAGAGAGCTCAGGTGCACACACAGGAGTTCAGCGAGCATTGCAGGGAGAGACACAGTTCTCAGAGGGTGGAAGGAAGACCATGGGGATGCAGAATGGGGAAAGGGAATGCAGGATGAGATGCCTTTGAGACCCACTAAGTGAAGGTGAGTACGGCTACTCTTGGGAGGTGGTTGAGAGTCATAATTACTTTGAGCTGGCCTCATGAAATCAGTGATGAACTCCTTGAACTCATGGGGATATGAGACAACATCCTGAGCAGAATACTGATAGCGCAGACATTAAGTTCAATAAATAGTTTATAAATGGGACCTCATGAAACTGAAAAGCTTCTGTAAGGCAAAAAACACCATCAATAGGACAAAAGGGCAGCCCACAGAATGGGAAAATAAGGATAAAATCCAAAATACATAAAGAACTCAAGAAACTAGATGCCAACACCAAATAATCCATTTAAAAAGTGGGATAATGATATAAACAGATTCTCAAAAGTGGAATCTCAAATGAGTGAGAAACACTTAAAGAAATGTTCAGCTTCCTTAGCCATCAGGGAAATGCAAATCAAACTACTTTGAAGATTTCATCTTATACCTGTCAGAATTGCTAAGATCATTAACACAAGTGATAGCTAATGCTGGCCAGGATGTGGAGCAAGGGGAATACTCCTCCGTTGCTGGTAGGAATGCAAACATGTAGAGCTACTATGTAAATCAATACAATGGTTCCTAAAATCTTGGGAGTCAATCTACCTCAAGACCCAGCTATAATACTATTGGGCATATACCCAAAGACTATCCATCGTACAAGGACACTTGCTCAACTATATTCATAGTGATTTTATTCATAATTGCCAGAAACTGGAAACAAACTAGATGTCCCTCACCCAAACAATGGGTGAAGAAAACATGATACATTTACACAATGAAGTATCGTTTAGCAGTTTAAAAGAATGACATCATGGGATGGAACTAAAAAAAAATAATAATCCTGAGTGAGGTAACCCAGACCTGGAAACCAAACATGGTATGTGTTAGGAATATTTTCTAACAAAGCCTCCCACCGGTGCAAAGAATTCCAATCAGACCAGATTGAACCAAGTTAAATGCCTGCGTTTAATAGATGGCAGTCCTGGGTGGCCGAGAGCATGGTAGGGGGAAGACAGAGGGAGTGCATGCGCAAACCCAAAACGATGTGTTCCTCTTTCTGGTGCGACCCTAAATACCAGGTAGGGGTCAGTGCTTGGCAGGGTGACATCCAACACATTATTACATTCCAGCCTCTTTGGATATAGGGGTGTCAGAGGGATGGAATCTCACTTTTGACTAAACATCCCAGAGTCCTTGGATATAGGGGCATCAACTCAAGTCCAGACATGGGGCAACATGGGAGAGGGCAGAGCAGGGAGTTGGTGAGTTCATGCCCAGGAAGAGGTATGGTGGAGCGGCATCCGGTTTGTTTTCTTCCTGGAGTTCTCAGGCAGCTGCTTTTTGAGGGGAATGAAAAGGCAGGTGGCTGGAAGAAAAAAAATGTTATTATTGGCCCTAAGAAATGGGGCTAGCCATGGGATGGGACACTATAGCAGACAAAACCAGATTTTAGTTGGCAGGTGTCCTTGATCCAGGAGAGTTGGTACCAATGGTGAAGTCCCTGGAGCCGGTACAGGTGTTTGGTATTGTCTGGAGAGCGCTTTGTAGGTTGGTCTTGGCCCAGGCAGCAGAAATGACCTATAAAAAATGCTTGAAACTGGCTGGGCTTAGCAAAAGGCTCTGGAGACTGTTAGTTTTTTTTTTTTTTTAAACCAGACATGATTTTGATGCAGCAAGAGAAGTTTCCAGGAATCTGTAAGAGAACTGGAGCAGATTGACATCTTGGTGTATTAGCAAAAGGCTATTGCTTTAGGTTAAGACAATTAAAGGAATTGGGAACCCTGAACCTTTGAAGGCATACCTGAAACCTCTTAGTCCTGGAATATGAAGCCTGTGAAAGAGGCATACCTGTCTGTATTTTATCAAGAAACTTTATTAAATGTCATGGATGAAGTAATAAGTTAACAGTACCTAGGTTGTCAAATGTCATTAGACAGATCTGGGAGGGATAAATGAGCAAAAATGAGACAGCTTTTTAGCTACACGGGCAATCCCAAATCTTCTCCTTGGTCCTTGGAGAACACCAGTCTTAGAAGCAGTGCTTGTTGTTAGCTGCTGAGCACAAGAGGCCCAAAGATTTTTCCTGTGGGGGAATATTTTTAGTCTACCTGTCTTGGCAGGATGAGATGATAGATTACCAGAAAGGCATCCAGGAAGCTGAAGAGGTGGAAGGCCGCTTTTTGATGCTGTGTGCTGTTTTGCCAAACCCAGAGGCAAGGCCTAGAGGCAGAAGATCTTTTGTCTTCCTAGAGGAGCTAAAGGGTTCTTTGGAAGCTGCATGTCTGTGTTAGAAGCTCTTGTTGTTAAAATGCCATAATCTCAGATCTGTAAAGGCATTTGAGAATTGGATACCATTACCTGTTATTCTAAACTCGGCATATAAGCTGAATTTAGATGTGTATTTTATCCAATTAGTTACAGTTTACCAATGCTAGTAGAATACTAGCACACGTGGGAACTCTTACCTAAGATGGCGGTGACATTAAAATGGTGACTACCCATGTGTTTGTATTTTTCCAGAGCTGCTGTAATCTGGAAGCACACATGCACACAGAAACATAAATCTACATACTCACACAGATATATTGTAACCACATCATTATGACAGACAGACAAACAAAACATTTTTAGAAGCCTGTGTCAGCTGACAACTTAAAACCCCTGGTGCAGTTAGGCCTGGTGGGGAAGCACAGTAAACAGGTAGAGGGGGGAAGGGGAGGAGAGTGGGGGGGAGCAAGTGGCAGAAATCGTGGGCTTTTGGAGCCTTGTTTAAGTCAGGTGTTAGTTAAAATGATTTTTTGTAAAAGGCTGTCCAAGCAGCAAACAGCAGGGAGGGGGCAGGAGCAGAGCAGGGCCCCAGTGACCCTTCCTGGTGTAGGTGGCAGAGGCCAGGGAAACAGCTGATGGGCGGGTGCCATTTCAAAAGGATGGGCAATGACCTCAGTTGCCCTTGGCTGATGGAAAGGAAGTTGGGAAATGGGACAGGAGCCTGCATTCCTCTGGGCATGGTGTTGGAGCCCTGTGGGCTGCAGAGGAACAGAAGTGAGGGACAAACTGCTGGCTGGGAATAAGCAGAGAGAGAGAGAGAGAGAGAGAGAGAGAGAGAGAGAGAGAGAGAGAGAGAGGCAGAAGGGGGCAGGACAAACAGCTGGCCACAAATGAGCAGAGAAAGAAAACCAGAAGTGGGGGGGGAGAGTGTACATCTAAAAACTGCAGGATTTTGGAGCATTGTTTGCTTTAAGTTGGATGGCCCAATTTAAAAGGACTTCTTGTAAAAGGCTGCTTAAGGGCATTTGAATAATCGGTTTGGAATTGTAAAGATCCACTGTAAACTCGTACCTGTTGCAATGCGTCCACCAAACAGAGCCCTTGAGTCATGAACAGGAGTTCATGAGAAGTGAGTAAGGGACATCTCCAGACTCCCAAGTCCAATCTCAAAGAAAGGTCACATGGATCAGGTTTCAGACATGACCAATTCTTCAAGGAAAGCCAGAAAAACAGATGGGTCACCCCAGCATAGAGCAAAAGGAGGGGAACTCACCTGAAGCCACACTGCCTGGTGGAGAGCATGGGGGATGAGCAGTTTCCAGCACGGTGGTGCTGCACCAGTGGGAAAAAACAGACCCATCTTGATGGAATCTCCATGATGCTAGGGATATTTTCTAACAGAGCCTTTCTGCAGGTGCAAAGAATTCCAATCAGACCAGATTGAACCAAACTAAATGCCTGTGTTTAATAGACAGCAGTCCCAGGTGTCTGGAAGCATGGCAAGGGAAGACAGGGAAAGCACACCCAAAACCAAAACCACATGTTCCTCTTTCTGGCATGACCCTAAATACCCTGTGGAAATGGTCCTGACCCTCCCCAGGGAGGGGTTAGTGCTTGACAGACTGGGAGTTGGAGTCCAAGCGCTTGGCAGGCTGGGAATTGGAGTCCAAGTGCTTGGCAGGCTGGGGTGGCACTTCCAACTCAATATTGCAGTATGTACTCACTTATAAGTTGATAGTTGCTATTAAGCAATTGATAACCATGCTACGGTCTATAGAACACAGAAAAGCTAACTAAAAAGAGAGGCCCTAGGGGGAGACAAATGGATCTCCCTGGGACATGGTAATTGAATAGATTTTGTGTTTGGACTAGAAACAGGTGGAAATGGGAACAGGAGAATCAGGTTGGGGGTGGTGGAGGGATAGAGTACTGGGAGAGATGACTGGAGTTGGAGAGCATTTGGGGGAAGGACGGTGTGGAACCCAGTGCAGTAGAAACCCCCAGGATTCTATGAGGGTCATCCTAGAGACAACTCCTAGTAATGGAGGAATCAGAACCTTAACTGGCCATCTTCTGTAACCAGGTACCTTCCATTGGTAGGACTAAGACACCAATCCAGCCACAAAATCTTCAAACTATAATTTATCCTGCCGGCAAGATGTACTGGGGTAATGAGGCACAGAACTTGTGGGACTGACCACCAATGACTGGTCTAATTTGAAGCCCACTCTGCAAGAGGGAGCCCATGCTCCACACTGCCTGGATGATCAGGAACCTGAGGCTGAATAACCAAAAGATTTAAAATGGTTACAAAAGAAACAATGAGATGTTTCCTATTGAAATTCTGCTGTGTTCATAGATTTGTGCCTATCCTGATCACCATCAGAAAGGCTTCCTCCGTGTGGTGGTTTGAAAGAAAATGGCCATAAGGGGAGTGACACTATTGGGAGGTGTGGTCTTGTTGGAGTAGGTGTGGCCTTGTTGGAGTAGGTGTGGTCTTGTTGGAGTAGGTGTGGTCTTGTTGGAGTAGGTGTGGCCTTGTTGGAGTAGGTGTGGTCTTGTTGGACAATGCCTGTCACTGTGGGGGCAGGCTTTGAGGTCTCTTTTCTCAAGCTTCGGTCAGTGTGGCAGTCAGTTGACTTTTTCTGATTTCAGCCCCTGATTTGTTTATTTCCCATTGTCTGCTTCTCCTGGGTGAGTCTGTTTCTTTTTGTTCTAGAGCTTTCAGGAGTGCTGTTAAGTCGCTAGTGTGAAATTCCTCCACTTTCTTTAGGTAGGCACTTAGTGCTATGAACTTTCCTCTTAGCACTGCTTTCATAATGTTCCATAGGTTTGGGTATGTTGTGCATTTATTTTCGTTGAATTCTAGGAAGGCTTTAATTTCTGTCTTTATTTCTTCTTTGACCCAGGGGTGATTCAACTGAGCATTGTTCATTTTCCATGAGTTTGGAGGCTTTCTGCAATTAGTGTTGTTGCTGAATTTTAATTTTAAGCCATGGTAATCTGATAAAATACAGATGGCTATTCCAATTTTTTATATCTGTTGAGGTTTGCTTTGTGACTGAGTATGTGGTCAGTTTTAGAGAAGGTTCCATATACCTGAGAAGGCATATTCTTTTGTGTTTGGATAAAATGTTCTATAGATGTCTGTTAATTCCATTTGAGTCATGACATCTGTTAGTTCTCTTATTTCTCTGTTAAATTTTTGTCTGGTTGACCTGTCCATTGTGGAGAGTGGGATGCTGAAGTCTCCTACTATTGGTGTGTGGGGTTTGATGTGTGATTTAAGCTTTAGTAATGTTTCTTTTACATATGCAGGATCTCTTGTGTTTGGGGCATAAATGTTCAGGATCGAGACTTCATTTTGATGGGTTGTTCCTGTGATGAGTATGAAGTATCCTTCTCCATCTCTTCTGACTGATTTTAGTTTGAAGTCAATTTTGTTAAAAATTAGGATAGCTACACCTGCTTGCTTCTTAGGTGCATTAGAAAATCCTTCCAGCCCTTTACACTGAAGTAATGTCTGTCTTTGAGGTTAAGGTGTGTTTCTTGCATGCAGCAGAAAGATGGATCCTGTTTTTGTATCCATTCTGTTAGCCTGTGTCTTTTTATAGATGAATTGAGTCTGTTATATTAAGAGATATTAATGACCAATGATTGTTAATTCCTTTTATTTTTAGGTGGTAGTGTTTTGTGTTTCTCTTCTTTGGGGTTTGTTGGTGTGAGTTTATCTGTTGCCTGTGTTTTTGTGGGTGCAGGTAGCTTCCTTGGGTTGTAATTTTCCTTCTAGCAGTTTCTGTAATGCTGGGTTTTTTTCCTGTTGGGAGACTTTTAATGACTGCTTCTATTACCTTAGGGGTTATAGGTATATTATATTGTTTATCTCATCTTTATTTAATTTTAGTAAGTGATATCTATGAGAAAATTATCCATCTATTAGATTTTCCAATTTTGTGGAGTACAGGTTTTCAAAGCATGACCAAATTATTCTTAGGTTTCCTCAGTGCCTGCTGTTATGTGCCCTTTTCATTTATGACTTTGTTGATTTGGCTATTCTCTCTCCACCTTTTAGATAGTTTAGATAAGAGTTTCTGCAGGACATCTGCCCAGGCCCTTCTGGCTTTTAGACTCTCTATTGAGAAGTCAAGTGTAATTCTAATAGGTCTGTCTTTATATGTTGCTTTGTCTTTTCCCCCTTGAAGACTCTAACGTTCTTTCTTTGTTTCGATTGTTATGTGGCAAAGATATTTTCTTTTCTGAGCCAGTCTATTAGGTGTCTGTAAACTTCTTGTGACTTTATGAGAATCGTCTCTTTTTGTTGTTGCTGCTGCTGTTGTTATTTGAGAGAGGGTTTCACTGTATAACAGCCCTGGCTGTCCTAGAACTCACTCTGTAGACTTGGTCGGCCTCAAACTCACATAGGTCTGCCTGCCTCTGACTCCTGAGTGCTGGAATTAAAGGCAGAAGCCACCACCGCCCAATGGGAGTCTCCTCCTTTAGGTTAGGAAATTTTTCTTCTATGATTTTGTTGAAAATATGTTCTGGGTCTTTGAGCTAGGATTCTTCTCCTTGATCATTGCATAGTGTCCCAGACTTCCTGGATGTTTTGTTTCAGGAATTTAAATTGTTTCAACCTTTTCTTTGTCCAACATATCCATTTCTTCTATCATATCTTGAATGCCCAAGAGTCTCTCTTCCATCGCTTGTATTCTGTTGGTGATGCTTGCATCTATAGTTCCTATTCACTTACCTAGATTTTTCATTTCCAGAATTCCCTCCATTTGGGTTTTCTTTACTGTATTTCCATTTGCAGATGTCAAGAAGTTTTATTCATTTCCTTCAACTGTTCATTGTTTGCCTGCTTTCCCCTTGACTTTCTTGTCTTTCTTAAGGGACTTACTAATTTCCTCCAATTTTTTGCTTGCCTTCTTGATTTCTTTAAGGGAGCCTTTCACTTCCTTTATAAGGACCTATATCATCTTTATAAAGTTTGTTTTAAGGTCTTTTTCTTGTGCTTCAGCTGTGTTAAAATATTCGGAGCTTACTGTAGTAGAATAGCTGGGCTCTGGTAGTGACGTATTACCTTGGCTGCTGTTGATTTCATTTGTACACTGTGTCTAGGCATCTGGGATTGGTGTGATTATCTGTCTAGGTGCTGATTTCTGAGTATTCTTTGTTGGATGGGTATTTTGTTTCTTGGTTTCTGTTTCCTCTCTGGTCCTCTGGTCTAGCTGGAGATATCTGCCCAAGTTGGGATGTGACACCATGAAGAGGGGATCTGGAGATTGGGAGTAAGGTGGAGGCACTGAGTGAGGGGGTCCTCGGGAAGGTGGCATAAGCATTGCAGCTCAGATGGAATGGTCAAAAGACAGGGGTTTTCCCCCTTTAGAGTTCAGACTTCCATGTGAACAGCTCAGGTTATCAGAACTCTGTTTTAGGCACTTTTCCATTTGACAACTTTGCTATTTCTCCTCAGTCCTTCTAGGAGCCCAGCCCATATTCAGTAAGACAGGATCACTGTCACAGGAGACCCTGAAGGATCTTTAATTGTTCATAGTCTCTTTCTGCCACCCCTGACACACTGCTTCCTTCCCATCTCCACGGAGACATGAAATGCAGCTGTTATTTCATCAAACAGCACAGAATACTGGGCAGCGAGGTTTTCATCAGAGGTTTCTAGGTCTAAGGTTAATTGAAGTCTGGGGACAGACTCCCACGAGACTCCCTGAAGGGTTCCCCAGTCCCCCTGGTACACAGAAGAGTCAGCAGCTCTTGATCTGGCCAGAAGACAGCAGGGAGCCAGCACACTGCTCTCAAGCCTGAGCCAGGTGTGAATCAGAAATATGTGAGTCTGTACTCATGGGCTACCAGGTCAGAGGTCAGGCTTCTCAAGACAAGAGCTGATTGGATGCTAAGTGTTGTAGGGCACAGTGAGAAGGGCGATGTGGGCTACCTGAGGCTCACCCTGCAGCACAAAACAGGAGAATAAAGTTTAGAAGGAGCACTAGATACCGACAAAGCTTTGGCCCCCCATGAAGGAAGCTGACTCTGGTTGGTGACCTGTGCTTGAACCATTGATCCAGGGTAGAAACATTGCAAAGAAAGAACAGGTTAAGTTTGGATCTGAGAAAAGACAGGATGTTCTCCACGTTGAAGTCGTGATCATATGGAATGCACTTCCTCAACAGGTGAAAGAGGTAGGAAGCAAAAAATCAAAACAAGGCCCCAGTGCTATAGATGAGTGATTGACTGACTATAGGGGGTCAAAGCCTGACCTGACCCAGTGAGGATCTTGGATCCTCTGATCATCAGCAAATAGCTAATGAATGACTGTGCTGCCTCTCTGCTTTGTTCAGTGACTCCAGGTTTCACACAGGCTGGAGAAAGTTAGTGGGGACAGCACGAACCAATGACCCTGCCAGCTTGTATGTGTTCATTGCTGTTATTACATTTGACTGTGATAACAATGGGAGAAGAGAACATCGCCCTCTAGTGGTCCGCTCTGGGGAGTTTTGCACTTTGGGCTGGGAGACGCACTGCTTGAATATTGCTCTTCTCCTTGTGAGGCAGAGGAGTAGTGTGCAGAGGGAAGTGCACAGGGCTGCAGCTGGTGTGTAAAATCAGTTCACAAAGAACATCACGCTTCTGACCTACTCCCAGCTCTGGCTCACTTCCTCCCTTAGAAGTATACCCTTTCTTAACAAACTAAATGTCTTCTTTACTGCAGCATCCCATGGGTTCCTGTACAATATTGTGTTCCAAGACACAAGAGCCTGGCAATCCAGTTGGGTGCCCAATGTTCCTGAATTCCCTGATAGTAGTTGGATATTCTAAAAGTAGAGATTATGGGCAGTGTGAGGAGTAGGGAGTTTTTAAAAATTGTAATCTGATTCTTCCCCACTGTTCCTCCAAAGGGAAGCAGGCATGACTTTTCCTGCCCCCTCCTCCTCTTCTTCTTTTTCTTTTCTCCTCCTCCTCCTCCTCCTCCTCCTCCTCCTCTTCTTCTTCTTCTTCTTCTTCTTCTTCTTCTTCTTCTTCTTCTTCTTCTTCTTCTTCTTCTTCTTCTTCTTCTTCTACTTCTTCTTCTCCTCCTCCTTCTCCTCCTCCTCCTCCCCTCTCTCTCTCTCTCTTTCTCTCTCTCTCTCTCTCTCTCTCATGTCCCCCTCTCTCCCTTGCTTTTCCCATTCCCTTTCCTTCCCCCAATAAAACTCCTCACTTTAAAAAAAAGTGCAGTCTGCCCCCACACTTACTGCAGGATCTGCTTTTTGCCATTTTCACAAAAGCCTTGGGCAGGGTTTCTTCTTTGCCTGCCCACCACTCAGACAGAACTCATTCTATAGTTAAATCTGAATATGTGGTGTGATTGGCAAAAAAAAAAAAAATGTGCTTTCATGAAAGAATCCAAAGGATGTGGTCTCTTATACAAGAAAGACCTGGGGGTCACACTTTCTTCTTCTTCATTTCTAGGTGAACCAAGGCCATCAGTATTAGCCTCGTGAAGACTGAAACATGAGTGCTGATGGGAAAAAATGTGGTGATGGTTTCTTTAATTTACTCTTTGTACATCATTCAGTCACAGTCCCTTATCTAACTACGTAGTTCATTACTGAACCATCATTTTCATGTGCTAAAGTAAGTATGTAGCCATCCCACCAACAGTTATAGGTTTATTATAATTTTTTAAAAATTTAAAGCAACCTTACAGGACCAATAAGACATGCTGTGCTATTTTTCTTACCTCAAATAAAAGAAGGCATAGCAACCTAAGGTGGATGGGAAGAAATGAAATGTATTATTGATAATGAAAGCCAAACTTACTATGTGTGGTGTTTGAAAAGAAAAATCACAGGCTGGGCATTTTCACGGCCGACACAGGAGATCAGCTTTGTGGGAGGACAGAATATGGGGTATTAGTTGTATAGAAGGGAATTTGTCTCACTGTTTGGGAGGGGAGTTCAGGTGTTACATTTGCTCACAGTGCAGTACTTCTACAAATATCTGACCTTAGAAATCATTTAAATGAGTTTACCCCAGACCTGTAATATTTCTTAAGAATGTTGTTATCACATTCTATAGATGAAGAACAAGATCAGGATAATGTACAAAGTGCTATAACCAGTGTCTTAGGCTATTAATGTAGAAATAAATCATTTTCAATGTATGAATCCTAGTAAGTAAATCAGGACAAACGGCTAACATATTCAAGTAGACGACTGGGATTCCCTAAGTATAGCTGTCAAGGGCTTTCAGGGAGCTCAGGAGATGCTCTGGAGTGAAGGCCGGTGGAAAAGAACACACAGGAAAGGAGTATGGGCTGCTGGAGAGAAGGCTCGGAAGTTTAGGACACTGGTTGCTCTTGCAGAGGGCTGGGTTCCCAGAACTCACATGGCCATTCACAACCATCTGTACCTCCATTCCAGGGAACCTGATGCCCTCTTCTGGCCTCCTTGGTCCTGTACACATGTGAGGTATGGACTTACATACAGGCAAAATACCCATATGCATAAAATAAAATAATTTTGAAAAGAAAGAAATTTGTAAGATTTGAGAATTCCAAGAAACTGTTTTTCATTTAAAATATCAAAGAGGGACATTCAGGGCTACAGAAAACCTGTCTCAAAAAATTCAATATAATAATAATAATAAATCAAAGACGAAAGAAGGAATAATTGTGTTAGAGGTTATCATCAGGGAACTAATTATTAATTTGTTCTAGTCAGAATAACTGTAAGCTATGATCTTGCTAAATCCTAGGTAAAATTATTCAATGGGGTGAAATTTTAATATGTCTCTGTTCCTGGACAAAAGGAGAAACATCTTGGTCATTGGAGTGATTTCTTAGAGGTACAGCCCCAGACAGAACCAGGAGCAGAAGAGAAGAGAAGCAAGCGTTTGAGAAGGGGGCAGAGAAAGGACAGCACATCCTGAAAGGGACAAAGCAGGGAAAGAATGAAGAACCAGTCCTTGTGTTGTGGGGATGGTGGGAGCTTTCATTGGACTGGGCATAAAAACTGATGTACGCTGGGTAACCGGCTTCATTTGAGTGACATGCTCCCACCGCTCACTCCAAACTCAGAAGAACTTAGCCACCCTTTATTACTCTTTTTAACTTTGTAGTCGAAAAGGGCTGCTGTGTGTGGCTTGAAACTCAGAATGCGGGGTTGGGACAGAAAAGAGCTGACTGTATCTATTTTCTGACATTTAGCTTTGGGTCAGCTAACGGCTGCCTGCTGTTAATACACTGGAACCTCTAGGGTAATCACAGGCTGTTCTTTGAGTGGTTTGTTTTGAACTGACCATAGTGACCTGCAACTTGGGACTTTCCATCATCGCCCCTGATGCCCATCTCCTTCCCGGTGCCCTCTTCCTGTGCCACACCCCAACACCTCTCCTGTAGAAAACCCCCGTTCAGAGTCTCAGCCCTAGGGTGATAGAGCTGAGGCAATGACCAAGAGACTCAAATTATACCAGCCAAATGTTGTCTCTGTGATACTTTTTATTTTACCATTATAGATTTTCATCTGCTATAAGAAATTCTGAATGAAAATATGGATCTGAAGAATAAAACTACAGCTGATTTCATCCTGCTGGGGCTCTTTCCCGGCTGCAGGTACCCGAACTTCCTCATCTTCCTCATCCTCTCCATCTACGCCCTGGCCTCTGCTGGGAATTCTGTCCTAATACTGCTCATATGGCTGGACCCCCGCCTTCACACCCCCATGTACTTCCTGCTCAGTCAGCTGTCTCTCATTGACCTGGCTTACATATCCAGCACAGTGCCCAAGGCGGCCACCAACTACTTCACCGGGAGGCAGAACATCTCCTTCTCGGCCTGTGCTGCTCAGATGTTTTCCTTCCTTACCCTCGGCCTTGCTGAGTGCATCTTACTGACACTGATGGCCTATGACCGCTATGTGGCTGTCTGTCACCCTCTGCGATACACCATTCTCATGAGTCCCAAGGTCTGTCTGAAGATGGCCGCCTCCACCTGGATTGGAGCGGCCGGCGCAGCCCTTGTTCATACCGTCTACCCCATGAATTTTCCTCTCTGTGGCTCCAGGAAGATCCATCATTACTTCTGTGAAATGCCCGCCATTCTGAGAATGTCTTGTGTGGATACATCAGTCTACGAGATGGTGAAGTTTGTGTCAACCATTACCTTTCTCCTGGCCCCATTCACTCTGATCCTGACCTCCTATACCCTCATATTCCTCACCGTCCTCAGGATGAACTCTCCCAAGGGGAGGAATAAAGCCCTGGCCACCTGCTCCTCCCACCTGACTGTAGTGAGTCTCTATTTTGGTCAGGCCATCTTCATCTACATGACACCCACCTCTTCCCACACACCTGACCAAGACCAGGTAGGAGCAGTGCTGGGCACCATAGTGACCCCCATGCTCAATCCTCTCATCTACAGCTTGAGAAACAAAGAAGTAGTAGGAGCCCTACAGAAGTGCACAGGCAGATGCTGTGACCGTGGCAATGCCAGGTTCCTCCGGTGAAATGTCTTAGCCTGCATCTTCAAAGTAAATTTAAGTCAACTTGAATCCAAATCAGAAATAGAACATTGTGAGAAAGGAACATATAAGACTCACAGAAACTGGGATTTGTTGGAATGCTGTTGTTCTTAGTCCCATAGTGGTGACTTGAGTTGAGTAAAGCCTTATAAGAGTTACGTACTTGTAAGATTACTTGGATTTTTAAAATAACATCTATACAAAGATAAAGGTTTCTTAATTCATTGAGTTACAAGTCAAGAACTTATTTGATTTATGCAATTAAGTTCTTCTTTGTTCTAACCAAATGCATTACTGACTACATTTAGCAGGAATAGATGTGAACCGT
Organism: Ondatra zibethicus; assembly: GCA_004026605.1. Classification (NCBI taxonomy): domain Eukaryota; kingdom Metazoa; phylum Chordata; class Mammalia; order Rodentia; family Cricetidae; genus Ondatra; species Ondatra zibethicus. Next base: position 18,428 of record PVIU01019990.1, read on the forward strand.
TTTTTTCTTACTACATTTTTAACCCTTTCATGAGTCATTAGGACAGCACTATTTAATTGATCAAAATAATGAGTGAGTTCACTTCCAATTATTGATGATATTCAGTGTGCATTCTGAAGATGATAGATGGAATTTTCATGCAACCATGTTGTCTTTTAAGTGAAACGAGCAATAATAATGTCCCGTTTTATGGAACAGAGACTGGGCATTACACAGACTTCCGTCTTCTTACTCTCAACAGCCCAATCACAGACTCTTAAAAAATGTGGCAAAATAAAAGGTAAATGACATTTAGCCACAAATACAAAAATAGAGAAAATCAATTTGTGAAATTGTAACAACTTATTGGGGTTGAAAAGTTATAGCAAAATGTAAAGGTGACCAGTGACCCTCCTAAAGCATCCCCTCTCTCTTCCTTTCCATTTAGACCATTCCTCGGTATGTGTCATGGTTGAGGCTGATTTACATCACAAAAATATACATTGACAAACCTTCACCTTCTGGAGAATGATCATGAGGAAACATGGGATTTACTGAGTATGGATTTTAATTTTCAACATGTTTTTGAAATAAAGGACTTTAAAGGTATGAAGTTAAAACTGTAAACTGGGAAATCTTCACTTTAGAGACCTGGGGTATGCATACTGTTTACAACCAAGTCTTACCCAACATCAGAGTGACTTTGCATGTCTACACTTGGTTGAAGAATTTACAAGGACCATTAAAAGCAGCCAAATTACTCATCATTTCAGATACTATACGTTCTGTGAAAACACACCTCTGATTGTCTTTCATAGAACCACACTTTGACAAAATTCTCTGTTTTCTATTGTTCTCTGTATATTTTCTGTTCCCTCAGATAAACTCATTTTTGGTACCTTGAAGTTCCTCTCAGAATTTTTTCCAGCTCTACTGGGATACGCCTGGAAAAGTATTTGTATATATTTAGTGTGTAAAATGTAGTGTTGAGATAAAAAAGAACCACTTTGTGTGACGATTGCAGCTACCAAGTGCGTGACAGCTGTCATCTCCCCCGGTGACTGTTTGTGGTTCAATTACTTAAGAACATACTCTCTCAGGAAGTTTTCTGTGTGACTATTATCCTCCCATTCTAGTGTATCTTGCTAGCATTACATGATCTATTTTTCCTTTCCACCTAATCATGCTTCATGTCCATCTGATACTGAATACTAGGTGTTATGTGTAGAAACTGATAGTGGATCCAAATGGCTTCACTCTCCTTCAAAAGAGATTCACCCATCTCCTTTTCAATGAATATATCTTTAATGACAATCTCTATCACACAATTCCAGATGGTAATCTACCCAGCCAGAAGCTGTTACAGGCTTTGTTATACCATCCAACCAGTGTGTAAATAGTTACAGTAAATTTGTCTAAAAGCCAGAAAAGCCAAGATGCCTTTCAACCATTGTACACTTAAACAAACTGATCTGTGGTAATAAAACAGAAGAAAATTAATGAGCAGCAAGAAAAAATTTTATGTATTTTGCTGAGTGAAAGAAGCAAGCCTCAAAAGACTGCATGAACCAGACCTCTGGGGAAAAGAACATCTGGATACCACAGACCAATAATTTCCATTGAGAGGCCCAGGGCCCCTAGATCCAGTGAGTCTGTAGCCCTAGACAACCCCGGAGCAACCTGGCTCCAGGTTCAGTGCCAGGAAAAGAAACACACCCTGAAAATGGGACCAGAGCCAGGGAAGAGACATTTTGTCCTCAAACCTAAAGCCAGAGAAATGACCCCCCCTCCACCCAGACCCTGAAACTAGGACAAAAATAATGTCCCTAGGTTCAGGACATACCAAAGGTATTTGTCTTGACCCCAAGATTAGGGTTTAAAAGGTAGAAAGAACCAGAAAAAGAAACACAGTTTGGTCCCAGAAAAGGAGCCATTTCCGCCCCTGACTTGAAACCAGTCAATCCCTGAGCCAGGAAAACAGACCAATCAGAGCTAATCAGGCAGTTACGGGCAGTTGAGAATTCCCCTCAGCCCTGGAAAGCCCTCTTACATCGTCATTGGAAGGTAGCCAATCCCAAGCCTGGAAGGAAAGTGGTTATCTACAGATTTTGTAATCTTTCCCAAATAACTCCCGCAGCAGCACAGGTGTTCAGGGACACTCAGAGCTTCCACCATCGGCCACGGAAATGCACAGCTGACTTGCACACCTCTCTCACACACTCTGGTCTGGGATGGAGGGGGGATAACCACTTTCCTTCTAAGTATAAGTCACATCTTACGATGGTCTCCACATTTTGTAGTGATTTTGTCCTCTTTCTCAGCAAAGTTTGCAGAAATGCCCTGTCTAAGGAGGCAGCATCTGGAGTCCCTTGTCTCATTCACAGAAAGGTGGAATTCAAGGTGAGAAAATAAGAGAAACAAGAGAGCCGAAGGAAGGAAAGCAAGGCTTTGCAGGTCAGTCAGATGATAAACCTTTGCCCTCAGTAACCACAAGGGGAAAAGAGCAGGTGGGATGAGTGACAAATGGCCACTCCCATACACAAACACGTTCACCCCACACACTGAAATTGGTGGTCAGCTAATTACAGCAGGTGCCACTTTTTAAAGGGGTGAAAACAGGAGACGTGGGCATGTTGGCACGTACCTGCAATCCCAAAATCAGGAGGTAGGGGCAAGAAGAACAGAAATCTCAGGGCATTCTTGGACTTCAGACTTCCTGTTCAAAGTCCCCCAGGGGCTACATAAGACACTATCTCAAAAATAATAAAATGACCACAGGCACATCAAGCAGTAGTAAAACTGTTCATAGAATTTTTTAAAAAATATCTTGTTTTTCATTTTATGTGCACATTTGTCTATGTGAGGGTGTTGGATACCTGGAACTGGAGTTACAGACAGTTGTGAGCTGCCATGTGGGTGCTGGGAATTGAACCTAGGACCTCTAGATGAGCAGCCAGTGCTCTTAACTGCCAAGCCATGTCTCCTGTCCAGTGTTCACAGTGTTTTAAAATGTGTGTTTTATTTAGAAGACTGTCAATGGAAGGATGTTTCATTATATTCAAATACTGCAAGTGAAGGGGGCATGTCAGAGCATCTGAGGAAGAACCTGAGGAAGAAGCCATAGACAGAGAATATCAGCAGCAAACATTTGTGGCTTCTGCAGGATGGGGTGGGTTTAGGACTGGGTTATCTAAAGGAGCCCTCAGTGACTCTATTTCCATCTTGATGCAAGGTCAGAGAGATCAAGCTCCTAAGACTAAATAACAGGATGTTTGGCTAAGGCCGTGGTTACTAGACATTTTGAGAATTAATGAGGTGACTTACACTTACTTGTTTGTTCCTTGAACCATGGTAAGGAAGTCTTTTGCCCTCCCCTTTTCGCTTTGGGTATTATGCGTGTTATAAAAAATAAATTCGAGGTTTCTACAGGTATTCACGGAGGACCCTCCTGACTCTATCTTCTGTCTTTTGTCTTCTGTCTATCTTCTGTCTTCTCAATCCTCACTCCCCTTTTCAGGCACGCTCAACAGGTTAGCTGGTCCCTATAATTATCCCAGCAACTTCAAGGATGCAGTCACTGCCATTAATTTCCACTGCGTGAACAAGCAGGGCAGCCGGACTGAACCTAGGGTGATCAGGGCAACTGGACTGAACCTAGAGTGAGCAGGGCAACTGGACTGAACCTAGGGTGATCAGGGCAACTGGACTGAACCTAGGATGAGCAGGGCAACTGGACTGAACCTAGGGTGATCAGGGCAACTGGACTGAACCTAGAGTGAGCAGGGCAGCCAGAAAGTCGCTTGCATGAGATAGCCCAGTAACGACAGTGAGTGGGAGGATGACTGCTGGACAGGCAGGTTGCTAACGACACATGCGTTCACAGGAGAAGCAAGTTACCAACCTTCACCTGTCACCTCAGCCTAGGAGTCAACAGAGCCCAGATGCCAGGGTACATCAATACAGACAAGACAGTCATGAGTCGCAAATACTAAAACTCTGCAATCAAAGGAGAAGATTCCCCCAGATTGTTTGGTAAGGTGTGGGACACTCTGGATAGTCCTCCACATCTCTATGCTCTGTGTGCTAAACTCTGGGGTCATGGGCTCTAGTGCTCCTCCCTTCCCAAAACACTTCATTTGCATAGACGTGGCCTCCTCAGTCTGTCTCTTGCCACTTGTGCTGTTCTGCAGAGGTTTCACTCCATTCAGTACTATCTCTGAGTGTTGATACAAGCTGGGAACGCTTCCACCCTAACAATTCTCTTTAAACTTCTGCCAGTTATCTATGAGTCTTATATAGTTAAATCCATTAACTTAACTCTCCATTCAGTTCAATCCCCTCTTTACCTTTGACCTCCTGCAAAGAAACTGTGAGAAATTCTCTTAAGTCTTAGAACTCCATCAGCAAAGCAGATATGTAAACAAAGCTCTGCTGTCTTCAGAGGGCCTCTGTCTCATGTAGACATTCCTATAGCTAAGCATGTATTTCTTCCTGATTTGCAAGATCAGCTGAGAACTTGGGCCACTCGGACCCTGAACCAGTGAGAGCAGTTCCAAGTCTCACTGACAACACCCAGAGATGCAATGGGGAAAACACACAAGGAAATGAATCTTGGGTTAAACACTACACCCCAGATGGAAGACCAGGGGACATTTTCAAGAGAAGACTGCTCACTAAAATGGTCCTCACGTGAAAGCATAAGTGTTGTTCTCCTAACACTGGCATAAATCTCAACACAGAGTCAAGGGAAAACTGAGTTTCTTCCAAACATTAGCAATTCCACAGTAACTGATTACACCATTGTTTAAGTAGGTGAAATAGCAAAAGATTCAAAAGAATGCTTAGATCCTAGACCTAGAAGACACTATACACTCCTTCAAAGAACACTTAGAAATAAAAATATAAATCAACAAAGAAGCAGAATATAAAACAAGCATGGGTTTCTTGAGAAAGACACCAGGAAAACAATTCTATTCTCCAAAACATTACTGAGTAATAAGCTCAGCCAGCAAAGTTGAGAACCTCATGAGAGGGGGCTATAAAACACTAAAACAATACATCATAGAGAATGTTAAAAGATGGGAAGGCTGCCTATGTTGATGGATAGGTAAGAGTAACATCATGAAAAGGGTCATATTTCAAAAAACATTCCATAGGTTCAATGCAATTCTCATCAAAATCCAAAGACACCATTCACAGAAAAAAATTCTAAGATGAATATGGAAACACAAAAAAGGTCCTTTATAGTCAATGAAATCCTGAATAGAAAGAGCAATGCTAGAAGCCTTACAATATTCTAACTAAGGTCATATCATCACAGAACCATGATAGCAACAACAGCATGATCGTAACACAAATACAGACACTTAGACCAATTAAAGAAAACAGATCCATCCAACTACAGCTATCTGGTTCTTTACAAGGTGCCAAGCACATACACTGGAGCAAAGCAACCTTCAACAAAGGCTCTTAGGAAAACTGGATATTCAGACCCAAGAGAATGGCACTAGATCCCTATCTCTTATGTACAAAATTCAGCTCTGAGTGTGTAGAAGGCCTTAGTGTGAGATCTGGAACCCTTAAAATACTCGAGAAAAGCAGGGAAACACCACAAGATATGATATGGGCCTTCTCCCATAGCCAAGGAAACAATAGCAAGAACTGACAGATGAGATTGCACCAAAATAAAAAGCTGCTGCAGAGACAAAGAACAAGAGTACAAAGACAGCCCAGCCTGCAAAATGGAAGAGAATACCTACCAAGCATTCATCTGATGCTTAGACCCAGAATGTGCAAAGATCTTAAAAATTAAATATAGAAGAACAAATAATATAATCTGCGAACAAACTTAGTAGATTCTTTTTTAAGTGAATGGGGATTTATTTTGGCTCATAGTTCAGGGGCACAATCTATCACAGTGGAGCAGTGAAGGCAGCAGGCATTTGAAGCAATGAGTCCTATCACATCCTCAATCCGGAGACAGAGAGAGTTGAATGCATCAGTGGGCATTTTCAGGAGAGAAAGGACAAATGGCCAATACATAAATTGGTGTTCAGCACCTTGACCATCAGAGTGTGAGGATCTTACAAAATAGGTGCAGCCTGCACCCTCTCAGAAGAGGAGGAGGAACTAGTGCTGTGTAAACATAAGCACACAGTCTTAAGCAGACCCACCACCAAAAGACGAGAGGATGGGTACCCCAGACCGTGCCCCTCCCTTGAGGAACGTATGTGAAGAAACCATGATAGAACCGAGGTGATTATCATAAATGCAGCTGCCCTTCCCAAAGACCTACAGCTCATAGGTGGAAGAGTCTGTGTGATAGATCTTCACCATCCCTAGCACGTCATGGTAGAAATGGTAGATTCCTTTGAGTTGCCAGTTGGCAAACTTGTGGTATAGAATGTAGGAAGTGTAGAGGCTACTGTGTCCCCAGCCCAGGACTCTATGGCCATTGGTAAATGTTGAGAGTCAGGCCAACCCAAGGCTTTCTCAGAGACCCTGATGAAAGGACAAGGAAACTTAGTTCTGGTCCAGAGGCAGACTTGGCAAGGAACAGGGAGGCTTGTGGGAAGAAGTAGGGGTTTGGTGGAAGAAAGAGATGGCAAGAGAGGATAATAGAGGAGAATATAATCAAAGCATATTTTACAAAATATATGAGACTGTGAAAGAATAAAATTCAAAGCATCATAGAATTCAAATGTGGGAAATTCAGAAGTAACCATTAGTCGACTTCTACATTTGATCGTACCTGTGTTTAACTGGGAGAATACCCCTCCAGTGGACATTCCTGAGCTCTGTGACCTCAGATGCCCCACTGAGACCAGACGACACTTGATCACTTGACCAGACGACAATTCTGGAATCCTGAAGAAACTCAAGCAGCTGTCAGAGAACACAACTAATTGGCATCTTGAGACAGGATTCCCAGAAGACAAAGGTGATGCGGGCTCCCCGCAGTGCTTGTGTAAGGGAGGCATCCATTTCATCAGGCAGCTCCTGTCTGAGCTGGAGTCTTACATTTAGTCCTCATTTCCTGGGGTGTCACCGTTTCATTGCTGTGCAGTGTGCATGGACAAGTTGTCGTCTACTCTGTGAGTCTCAAGCCAACCAGTCATCTGAGTGGATTTTCCATAGAAGCCAGACTCCATTCAAAGAGGCCACATTTTCTGCAGTCATCGCTCACTGGGCATGCCCAGCTTCATGATCTGGTCCTCGCAGAAGTGAAGTGAGGCTCAGTCCCATGGAAGACCTTTCAAGGGGTAGTCATTTGTGCTCTGTAGTAATTAATGAGAGCTTTTATCCCCAAAGCCTGAGATCTACAGATCTGAGTAGGACATTGGCTTTACCTGGAGTAGGAGATGGGGAGGAGGGAGCAGAGAAGAAAGGCCACCCAATGATGTGTTTCCTCACCGACCCCAGCTCCTGCCAGATGCCCCATTCCTGACTTGGTTCTCAGTCCAGGTCGAGGAGTTATGAGCAGTGTTACGGTGGTGACTATCTTAAAGGTACTGGGGGCTGAGAGTGTGACCCAACTGCCTGGATCAAATCTGGGGACTGTACTTGTACTGGTCTTGGGCAAGCAAGATGGTTTATGTTTATGAGCTACAACCAAACAACCTCACAGTGTGCTGTGAGAGAGATTGGTGATGCAATTACCACAGGACACCCTCCTGCTCAGCACCGCAAACCATGATTACTGCTTCAACCACAATCATCTTTCTATAGGCTGACATTTCTTCTCTTCCAGAAATGTGTTTGAATTTCATAACTATCTATATTATCTTTTTATAACCCTAATTTTTATCTAATTGCTCTTTAAGTCTAGCCTGGCTCAAGAAGAAAACTAGACAGAGCTCAGCCTGCAGCATCCAAGTGTGTTAAGCCAGCCATTAAGAAGAAGACAGTAGACCCTGACTGTGTGTTGGTGCTGACTTAGGACCTGATCACCTCAGTGTTGAGACCACACGTGCTGATGATCTGAAAAGGTAGAACAATGTTTCCATAGGGGACAGCCACTTTTAACCAGTAGTATCAAATAGATGTTTACATGGGTAAATGCTTAAAATAACACCTCTGGGGCTCCCAGACTGGTCCCGACAGGTTCATTCCCCTCCCCCCGAACACTTCCCTTCCTCCTAACTTTCCCTTTCTTGGAATCAGATGGTTTTATCACAGGCATTATGTAATGGCACTGAAATACAGAACAATAAAGTCAGGCTTCTCCTAAGCAGACATACCAACAACCAGAAATGCCTGTCATCTGGGCAGAGCAGGCAAAACAAAGGCCTTGCTGATGAAGAGGCCAGGCCTCATTCACTTGGCGGCCTACTCACCTCAAGCCCATCATTACATGCAAAGCCCTCCTTCAGACCAAAAGTAATTTTTTATTGCCTTAAAAACATCCCATGTAGAGTGAATTCTAGTCTTTGGGGGACAATGACATGTAGTTCAGTTGTGATAGATGCCTCTCTCTGGTTGGAGGAATGAGACTGTCGCTGGGAGGGCACTTCAAGGATGTATGAATATCTCCAAATTTTCCAAATCCCCTTCTCTCACTAGCATCTAATGTGCTTTAGAGACCAAAGAGATCGCTAGCATTGTCTCATCTGACCTCTGGAGAGGGAGGATTGTCTCATCCTGTCCCTAAGGAAGAAAGAAGCAGAGTCAGAGTGAGGGTCTGCTGTGAAAGCATTGTCCAGGGGGGCTGGGAGCACGCTACAACTGAAGCAGTCAGGGACACTGAACAGAGTACCGAAGGACCCCAAAGGCCAGCTTCCTGAATCTCTCGTCTCATTGTCCCCAGTTTTAGACAGGGATCAAGAATTGAGATTGAATTTCATTTCAGGTTAGTTCTAGAACATCCCATAATTACACTTAGGGCAGTAGAGAACAAGCTCACATTCAGCCAGATGGGGCTGTATCCAGGTGAGTAGGTGAGTACCTGCATCTTGAGGGTGACATTACCTGGGGCCATCAGCTGTATGTGTTATGCCTCCATCCTGGCCCAGCTAACAAAGAAAGTGACTCCTCCAGAAGCAAATCAATAAGGTTATTAGCAGAGGCTGAGGCAAATGGTGAGCCAGGATTTCTGTTTGGGTTACTGGAGATTAACCCAGGACCTTAAACACGTAAGACTATCACTGTGATATACTCCAGCTCCTGGGTTATCTTAATAAAGAGTCTAATTACATTTTGATGTGCTGACCAGACCAGCATGCCAACATATTGGCATGTAAGTGATCATTGAGCTACCAGAGTGTAAGATTAAACTGGAACCTGTTTCTAGAAAATTTGTTCCATTTTGTATGATTACATTTGACTAAGAATATCATAAAAAATAAGTGTGGAGCAGTAACTACTTAGTGATATTTGTCTTTACTTCAAAGAAAGTATCTCTGAAATGCAAAGGCTCTTGTAGAAAAAAAAACAGTTCACACCTGCTACTGTAAGCAGCTCTGCACAAGGCAAATGACCAGAGATTACAATCATCCTCAGTTTAAATGCATTAAAAGGAACCCCAGCATTCTTCAGACCTCTAAATGGTCCTTAAAGACAGTGATTTGGAAGGGGACAGAGTATCCCTAGCTCCAAATCATGGTTCCTCTGGCGTCATCTACTGTGTGCCAGTCCATATATGCATGTCATTTCTGCACCATGGCATCCCATGCCAGCTGCCCCACCTAATCTCTTGCTCCTGGGGAAGGCTTCCAATACAAGGCTACAAGCATGGCAAACTGTTCAAATCTCAATAACTTTAAGAAGTATTTACAAATCGCTAAATATAACGTGACTAATTGTGCTCTTGTTCTTACAACTTAAACACCTAATCATAGAAATATGGTAATTCGTCACCAGGCATTGTTTTGCCAAAGAATCCAACTAGTGTGTGTGTATTTGTGTGTGTGTGTGTGTGTGTGTGTGTGTGTGTGTGTGTGTGTGTGTGTGTGTTATGCCTATGGCTATGTGTACAAGCTTACAGATGACTCCGTAGGCCAGAGAGGGTATCAGATCCTCTGGATGGGGAGTTCTAAGCAGGTGTGAACTAGCTGCTAGATGTTGATGAGCTGAGGTCCTTTGGAAAAGCAGCAAACACTCTTAACCTCTGAACCATCTCTTCTGCTCTGTGGTCTGTTGTTTTTGGCACCCCTCTGGTCTGCCCATACTTGTACCATCTCCATCAGTGCTATGTCACATACAACATATTTAAGTAGCCCTGTCCTCAGTCTCAAGACCTCACCTTTCATACCCAAATGTATTTTCGCAAGGCTGAGTTTTATTATAACAAAAAGGCTGGTCCCAGCTGTCAACTTTGTTTTTCTGATTTGATAATGGTATTCAAAGGATGTAATTCTGATCACACTTTCTAATATTTTCTCTGCACCGCCTAGCTCAACATTGGAAGTCCAGAACATGACCAGAGGGAATGGGACCTCAACAGATTTCATACTTCTGGGGCTTTTCCCAGAGCTGCACTATCTGGGGATCCTCATCACTTCCATTCTCCTGATCTATGTCATTGCATTCACTGGGAATGCTGTCCTGGTCCTCTTGATCTGGGCAGACTCTCGGCTCCATACCCCAATGTACATCCTACTCAGCCATCTCTCTTTTATTGACTTGGCCTTAATTTCCACTACTGTCCCAAAGATGGTCATCAACTTCTTCTCCAGAAAGAAAAGCATCTCCAAAGTTGCCTGTGGGACCCAGATTTTCTTTTTCTTTGCCCTTGGGGGTAGTGAGTGTCTCCTTTTGACCCTCATGGCTTATGACCGCTATGTGGCTGTCTGCAATCCCTTGAGATATTCAATTATCATGAACTCTAGAGTTTGTCTGTTGATGGCCCTGGTGTCCTGGGGTGGAGGCTCTCTGAATTCGCTCATCAACACCATCTACACCATGCACTTCCCATTCTGTGGCTCCAGGGAAATTCATCACTTCTTCTGTGAGATGCCTGCTGTCCTGAAGCTCTCTTGTGAGGACACGTCCTTGTACGAGACAGTGGTGTCGGTCATTTGCATCGTGTTTGTTCTTCTCCCCTTGGGACTCATCATGTCCTCCTACCTGCTCATCTTCCTCAGTGTCCTCCGAATGAATTCTCCAGAGGGCAGGAGGAAAGCGCTGGCCACGTGCTCCTCTCACCTGGCGGTAGTGAGCCTCTACTACGGGCCAGCCATGATCATCTACATGACCCCCCGCTCTTTCCACACTTCAGAACAGGACGAAATACTCTCCATGATTAATACCATCTTCACCCCCATGCTCAATCCTCTCATCTACAGCCTGAGGAACAAGGAGGTGCTTGCTGCTCTGAGGAAAGTAGTTAGTCGACGATTCATTCTGAAGTAGAAGCCAGGTATGGTGGTACACCCCTCCATCCCAGCACTTTGGGGCAGAGGCAGGCAGGTCTCTGCGAGTTCCAGGGTACCCTGGTCTACATAGCAAGTCCTTATGCCCACAAATATGTGTAGCTCTCGTCCCTCATTAAAGAAGCTCCTCTGTGGCAAATAGAGACCATTAACAGAAAGCCACAACTGGTCAAAATGCAGAGACCCATCTACAACACAGGTCCACCATCTACAACACAGGTCCCACACCTAAGGCTCAGGGAACATTGCTTTGGATTTTTAAGAATGATCCCACCCCATTCATATTCTCTACAACACCATCTATGGTCAATTCATTAATAAATGTCTACTGAGAACGTTCTCTGAAGCCAATGTTGCCACATTCTCAGGGCTATCATAGGAACAACCTATTTTTACATAACAGAAAAGTAATGTGGAAATGCCTCTGGGGGTGAAGAACAGTGCACTATGGGAAAGCCGCGCTGCAGATGGAATCTGGGAGCCAACAGTGTTTGGGCGCAGTACTGTGCTATCCTTCAAGGAGGACTGGATTCTCCTGAAATGGTCACTCACAGTAGATGGTGAGTCAGAACCTGTGACCACAGGCTGCTCAGGCGCATTGATTTAAATAAGTGTGAAAAGTGTTGCGTTCCTAGCTCTATACCACGTGGCCCTAAACAAAGAAGCATTCAGTGGACCAGCTCTGTTTTCATATGATGACTGGACATTACCACATTAATCTCTGACCCTCAGAGTTTAATGAAAACCAATATGATCTATTATTTTAAGACCTCATGAGGAGTAATACTCAAGTTCTTCCTTCTCAATTTTGTCTCTCTCCCACCAGTGTTCTCCACAAAGGAATGGTTAATAAGTATTACCGATCTAGCACTCGAGGTGACAAATGGCTTCATTTCTCAGAGGTAGCTGAAGTGGGAGCCTGGTCCTGGGCTAGCCTCACGTGGGAGCCTGGTCCTGGGCTAGCCTCACGTGGGAGCCTGGTCCTGGGCTAGCCTCACGTGGGAGCCTGGTCCTGGGCTAGCCTCACGTGGGAGCCTGGTCCTGGGCTAGCCTCACGTGGGAGCCTGGTCCTGGGCTAGCCTCACATCTGAGTGTGAACTGTTCTCTAATGAAGGAGAAACATGTTCTTTTCCATCACAGCATCTTCCCAGTGTCGGCCACACCCCAGTGTGCAGCACTGACAGTATCCTGAAGAGGCCAAGGGGAAGAAGGACTCAGAAGAAGTGGCTGCCACTCTGAATTCAATAAATATGCACTACCAGTGAGGAACAGCCACAGTGCTCAAACAGCCACAATCACAGAGACAGGGTGAGATTCCATCCAGACCCACAGAGCCACTGCAGGGCCTCATGACAGAGGTGGCCAACCCGAAGCCACCGACCTGCCGGGATCATGCCTCACTCATGACTAGCACACTCACCACAGCAGGAGAACCACGGTAAAGGGACCACTTGCTGCCCTTCCAGGACAGGAACTGCGCCTGCTGAAACCCTCAACAAGGTCTCTCAAACAGAAGGAAGAGACCAGAGACAAGAGGAGTTAGACCTCTCCAGAGGACTGATTCACAGTGTGCCTTGGCGTGTGCAGATGGTTAAAGTCTTGAGGAGGACCACACCAAGTCCAGGGATGAACAACCAGACCCAGTGGCCAAGGTCTGCAGGAGGTCTGCAAGGCATGCCACTTAGCACTAGGACCTGAGAAGCTGTTCCCAGCACTGGATGCTCGGTTGGCGACTTTTCTCTTGCTGTGACCAAGTCCCTGACAAGATGCAACTTTACAAAGGAAGGGTTTGCTTAGATCCCAGTCTGAGGGCACAGTCCATCACGGTAGGGAAGTCCAGTGCCTATGGGACACTGCTTGCTCACATCTAGGTGGGTGGGAAAAGAGAGAAAGGAGCGCTGGGTGCTTACACAGCTTTCTCTCTTTTCATTCTTGTTCAGTCCAGGGTCCCAGCTCATGGAATGATCTCCAGTGTGGGTGGGTCCTCTTCTAGTCCTCTCTGAAAATACACGCACACACACATACACACACACACACACACACACACACACACACACACACGATATCCCTCAATAATGTCCTTTACAATTCTTGACTCAATCAAGTTGACAATGACAATAAACCATCATAGATGCCATATTTGAAAAGTTACAGGCCAATGGGTGAGCGAACTGATTGCCAAGCTTAACAGTCTGAGTTCGATTCCTGGGACCTACATGGTAGAAGGCTAGAACTGACTCCCACAAAGTGTCCCCTGACCTCCACATATGCCAACACCTAGACACACAGACACACACAAACACACACAGAGACACACACAATAAGTAAATGAATGTTTTAAAGACCCATTAAAGAGCACAACACCTTAGTTAAAGAGAAATAAAGGGATTTTTACTTAGACTGTATTATAACACAATCTAGTGAATACAGAAAATGATTATTGCAGATTTCAAGTTCACTAAGAGTAAGTTTTAAATATTCTCATTGAATGTGGCATTTGGATTGACAGGTATGCTAATTACCTTGATTAAAGAATTTTACATTGTTATATTCCAAAACAATGGCATAATTTTTAACTACGCGAGCATAGAAACTGTGTTTTATCAATTTTAATTAAAATTTTAAATAAAAGATTTTATATATGCCAAACGCATTCTTTTTTAAGTTGTCAGAAAGAAAAGAAGTAAGGGTGTCACCTAGCGGCTGTGAAGTACAACACTTTACTGAGGAGGTGACAGCCAGAAATGAAGCTATCCAGAGCTGCAGATGGGGCTATGTGAGGGCTGAGGTGGGATGGTTGCAGTGTGGAGCTGAGGTGGGAAGCTGCGGTGTGAGGCTGAGGTGGGAGGTTGAGGTGGGAGGACTGAAGTAAGAACGCTGAGGTATGAGAGCTGAGTTAAAAAAAGCTGAGGGCTGAGGTATGAGGCTGAGGTGTGAGGTGTGTGATGGGAAGGCTTGCTGTTTGAAAGATCTCACTTGATTATCCATCCACAGGGAAGAGTCAACACATTGGAAGTTGTCTAATTGTGAAGAGTTCTCAGGAGGCCCAGGAATTTTCCCTGAGTGTTCCCCAGACTCCTGATAGTTGTGGGTCCCTAAGAGAGTCTTTAGGAACCAATTCTATAGATCTAGAATGTGTCACTGATTGTCAGAGCTACCCACCAGGCACCACTCTGCACCACAATCAGGAAGCATCAGGAGAGAGATGGGGTCCTCCGGAGGAGGTGGCTCTTTACCCTGGTGGGATTTGGTCCTCCCCACCCTTAATTCAAACCTAGAGAACGACTTCATGCCAATAAACAAAAATAATTGTCTCCAGTGTTGCCAGTCAACATAAGGGAATACCAAAGCTAGTTACAATTTTTCAGTTCCTTAGGGATAACAAAAAACAAACACACTTGGGGCTCAGAGATTAAGAGCACGGACTGCTCTTCCAGAGGTCCTGAGTTCAGTTCCCATCAACCACATAATTGCTCACACCCATCTGCAATGAAATCTGGTGCCCCAGAACACTGTATACATAATAAATAAATAAATCTTTTTTTAAAAAACACTTTCTGGTAAATTGTAGCCATAGTTAAGTCAGACCAAACACCCTGACATTTTGAATTTCACTAACAGCTGACTGAGTGGAAATAGTCAGTTTAATAACACTCTGTGTATTATCATATAATATCACTGTATAATAGATTATTATGCATATATTATGGTAATTATATATTGAGGTAAAGGGTAAAAAAACACTAATCATTGACCATCTCAGAGTCCAAATTTCCCCCATTTTTCATATGTAAGAAACACAGCTTTTACCATTGTAATTATAGAAAGATTCAACATTATATATTACACATTTATCATTTTCATCATCCTTCCATCTTACTACATATTACACACAAGGTCATTTTTAAACATTAATAGCATTCCATGAGGTAGATCCAAGAACATACCTATTTCTCCATAGCTCGGCAGTGTTGGCTTCTTCCCTATAGTACTGTTATAGTCTAAGTTATGTGGAAGCTATACACAAATGGCTTTGTTCCCGTCATTCATAACTGCTTTAGCATAAGTTCACAGAAATGAAACTGTAAGATCAACGCATTTTCTAAATGTTTTGCTAATCTTTATTGCTACAAAATTTGAATATGCACATAAAACTTGAGTATGTACAATTTGGGATTTCAAATTCCATGGAAACCAAACTCTGGAGGTAACTCTAACTGTAAACTTATTTGAATGATCAGGGCTTGGCACATTCACCTCTCTATAGTCTACTAAAGGGGTGGGTTTGATAGATCAGCACTAAATGAGGCGGCCAGAGTCAGGGGCACAGCAGCTGCCCGGGGGAACTCTAAATCCCCCTCAGTGGTGTCAGTAAAACACATCCATGGTTGAAAGATAAACATCATATGTTTTCTGTCATTTGTGGTTCTTAGATTTCATACAGATATATAAAATGATGTACATATACATATATATATATATGTATGACACAAATGTAGATTGAAACTATCTAGGGGACTAGTGGGAAAGGGAAAGGGTGAAAGAGAGAAGGAATGTGCTCGATGCACAATGCGTGTTGTGTAGAAGTGTCCTTACACAACACAGCACTATGTACAATCAGTACACATGATAATGTTTCTTAACAACACTTTTGCCTATCTCAGATTCCAGGAAAAGGACCTTCCTTTCTTCCTTCCTTCTTTCCTTCCTTCCTTCCTTCCTTCCTTTCTTTTTTCAAGATGGAATTTCTCCATGTAGCCCTCGCTGTCCTGGCTCTCTCTTTGTGTAGACCAGAGAGATTTTCCTGCCTCTGCCTGCCAAGCGCTAGAATTAAAGTTGTGCACCACCAAAAATTTAAAGTAAATAAATAAACATACACTTTCACCGATGGGACGCTGCACTCACAAAGCCCTAACACACTCTAGATTTGACATTTTAAAGCCAATCCCTAAAGCGAGCTATGGGACATGCTAGTCCCTGGTTTAAATCCTGGCTCAGTCCCTTGTCCCCAAGAAAGTCATGTGAATGTCCCTGCTGTCTTGAAGGCCACAGATGTGATGATTCATATTGCATGGTACTGGCTGAGGATGTAAGTCCTACAGGCATGCCTGACATAACAAATGTATGATGAGCGGTAGCTACTTACGTTGTTATGCTGAGTGATAACAAGCAAACTGTCCAGAGGTTTAAAACACTAACTTTGTGTGAATATGTACACATGTATATGTATGTGTGTGTGCATGTGTATGTATGCTTGCATACACATGTTTGCATATGCATGCGAAAGCAAAAAAAATCAACTTCAGATATCATCCCTCATGTTCTGTCCACCTTGTTTTTTGAGACAGCCTCTCATTGACCCACGGATTAGACTAGGGTGGCTGGGCAGGAAACCCCAGGGATCTCCCTGTCCCCACCACTCCAATGCTAGGATTAAGCACACACCAACAAGCTCAGCATTTTAATGTAAGTTCTAGAGACCGAGGTCAGTTCTCATGCTTCAAAGGCAGCATTTTACCAGGGGAGCCACTTCCATAGCACTAAAATATTACATGGATTTAAAAAATTCAATACAGGGCTGGAGAGATGGCTCAGAGGTTAAGAGCACTAGCTATTCTTCCAGAGGTCATGAGTTCAATTCCCAGCAACCACATGGTGCCTCCCAGGTACCTATAATGAGATCTGGTGCCCTCTTCTGGCATACAGGCATATGCAGAACGCTGTATACATAATAAATAAATAAATCTTAAAATAAAAAATACATTCTCCACCCACTCCGAAAATGTATAACATATAATAAACAAACATTCTCACCTACACCTAAAATGTATAACATATTAAGATTTAAAAAAAAATTCAATACATAGGGAAAATACCAGAATGACCACATTTCCTGTAACGATATTTAGTTGCTTACCTGTGGAAAACCATTGCAGTGGAGCTAATGCAGAACGGTAGGTGCAGGTCTAGAAACCAG